>JANPWX010000594.1:402645-434802 GCA_024734555.1 Trochalopteron elliotii | reverse complement strand
GGAAGGAAGGAAGGAAGGAAGGGTTATCCTATTATTTGACTTGGTCAATGCTGTGATCCTCATTTGCAGCTTTTTTAAACTGTTGATGAAGAAAACATGAATTGTTTGTCCTAAGCCTTTTGTAGAAGCCTGCTGGAATATGAATGGTTGCCCTAACAACCAGGCTATTACAACTAGAAAAGCAGATAATGTTTAAAAAAAACTCTAATCCTAAACAAACCAAAAAAGGCTCACCGAGTTTGTATTGTCTAACATTCTTGGGCAAGTACAGAAGTCTGTTGTTTTTCTCCTGCTTTTTAGCTTTGTAAATGTTATTCTTGGTGTGAAACACTTGTTTTCTGCATTGATAATGGCCTGGTTTCTAATCATCCTTTGAAATTATATGTTTGTTAAAATGTCAAAAGAAAATGGTTCTTTTCTGATTAAAAGCTACATTAATACAGCGGACTGATGCTCCAGCCTGCTGCCCTATATATCCTTAACTCTCAAATCTTAGTTCTGGTAGATCTGGAACTCAGGCTCTGGATATCTCCATAGGAATGGCTCTTTCCCAGAGAATGGGAAGCAGGGTTTTCAAACCAGCCATGCTTTCATCTTAGGGTTCCAGTCAGCCTCTCTAGAGAGTGCATTTCATGGCTGGGGCTGTTTGTAACGCAAAGAAAAGAACGGGTTCTGTAGTGTAGGTGATTGGGTCAGTTATTAAAATTAAATATGGAAGAACAGTCTTCAAGACTATCCTGGGTCACCTCTCCTTGCTCTGTGTGCCTCAGCCATTAGTAACATATGCAGCCACCCTTGTTTGGATAATTAATGCAGCCTAACATGCATTTTTTTTTTGGTAGAAAGATTCTGCAGCCTCCTAGCTGGGGATTCACGTGTGAGTTGGAAGCAATGCATGCGTTCCACTATCATGGAGATGTAGGATTTCAAATGTGGGAAGGAGGGGCACAAACACTACAGAAGGCATTTAAAACAGGTTTTCAATTATTATTCTGGTACAAATGAAGCATTTCATATTTGTTTGCTTCCTGTCTATTTTTGTTCTGTATTTCACATGCTGTCAATGGATCAACATGGTCTGCTTGACTTAATTCCTTTTTCTTCATTCAGAGCCAGATTGCTTAAGTAGCAAGGTCATTGGCATAGAGTGTCTCTATGTTTTGAATATGAGTGCTGCCTGAAACTTGTATTCAGCTCCACTCATCATGCACTGTTATGCAGTTATGTATTTTTTAATGGGAATGCAATTTCACTGTGTCTGTGTAACAAAGTTTTTACATACTCTCGTTTTATTTAAAAGAAGAATTGATAATAACATTTCAAAATCTATTTGTTTTGTGAACTAAATATAGCTATGTCAAATTGTAACATTTCCTTCTCAGTTTAAACAAGTATTTGCCGTTTTTGCAGGCATTTTTAAGCATAGAGTGATACATTATATTTTATCGCTTCTGACTGTGCCTTTCACTTTTATTGTGAATTCTTAATGCTCTCCTTGCAAGCATTTTCATAGATTAAATGTCAGATTTAGAGAGTTGGTCTAAACAGAGTGACAGATACCAGGTGAGGATTTTAGAATAAGCTCCCATTATTCCTTTCCCATAAGTCACTAATATATTGTGGATTTTCAGCAAAACCATTTCAGTGGCAGCTGCCTTTAGGAGCTGGACCAAAATATACTCTTAATAATTCATATCCTAGTGATAGCTGTCCTTTATTCCCTCTTCACTGACTTGAAACTTCACTTACTTTTTCCCTTTGAGACTTGTTGCTGGCTGTGATAATGCAGTGTTTGGTCCTGGCAAGTACAAGCAAGTCATGCTTGTGTGACTATGTCATTTTCTCTTTCTCCCTTTTTTTTTTCCTTTTTTGGGGGGAGGGTGCTGAGTGACACCTTTGTGGGATTTTTTTTTAATATGTTGTTTGAATTTGATTAGACATTTGCTTACAGAAGATTGAGTAAAAACCAGATTGACATGAGACATAGATGAAGGCTTGTTTTATCAGTTTATCAGTTTAAAAAAGGATAATAATTAGTAAAACAGCTGATATTTCAAGTTCCTGGCTCATATGTGACGTAGGTCAGGACAGTACTCTATAGAAAAGACTTATAAATTCTAGACCTGACTGTTCTGGTTGGCAAAACCATGCGATATTATCAAAAACTCTTTGGTGAACAGGGCTGATTTAGTTACACAATCAAAAAAATTTGCTGCTCCTACTGACAATTTTTTTCTCAATGACAGCAAGTCCATCTTTAACATGTGAAGGAAGGTTTTTAGTGCTCTCACTGAACACTTCCTATCATCTATTATCTTTATCAGCTCCCTGGTACCTCTGGGCAAGAGACTCCTGTTCCAATGGAGGACTGAATGAGGACATGTGACTGAGAGGCAGGTTACTGTGTCAGCAGCAGCTTTTTGGAGACTGTCTTTGGGAAGATTCTGGTTCTGAGTATTTGCACAAGAACCAAGATCTGCATAAGCAGAAGGAGTGTTTGAACTTACTAATACTGACTACTTTGGCTTGGGGATTTTTCTTGTTTAATTCAGTGCTCTGATGGCTATCCACATCATTTCTATGCTATTTAGGCACCTGAATTAAGATGAATTTCCCATGTGTGTCTAGGTAAGTGTAGTAAGTAATGCATTCCCCATGGATGAACCTCCAGAAGCTCTGTTAAACCTGATTCTCTAGCTAAAAAACAGCAATTAATTCCAAAGCCTATACTGAAAATGTCATTTATTCGCAACCCAGTACCTTTTTTCTTTTTACTTTCCTTTTAGAGGAATATTATTCTTCCTACACTTGGAAAGTAAAAGAAGCTTAGCTAATAAATATACCAAGTTCTGTGATTAAAGCTAGTATGTGTTTACTGCTAGCTCTTACAGATAGAAGATTTTTTAGCATGTCTTATTTTTAAAAGCTTGATCTGGTTTCTCCCCCGTTTTGTTTGTCTGGGTATTTTCGGACTGGGACATCAAAAAATTTCCTTCTTTTCTTTCTACTGTCTTTTTCTGGACACATAACCATGAAACAATTTCAACTGTACAAAAGACAAAATTTATTCTTTGTAGTCTAAAAGCTTTATGTATAAAGCTATTGTAATTTTAGTTCTTTACATATGAAAGGCAAAGAGAGGTAACTTCAGGCTGATACACAGAAGAAAACTGAGGTCAGTTACTGCCTATGAACTCCACTGTTCTAACCAAGACTGCATAATATTCCATGTTTCCACCCCCCTGGACCAGCTGCATGGATGTATTTAAAAAGATTAGTATCTTAGTTCCCTCACACTGTTCTCTTCCATGATGGCTGATGACTTTAAGCATATATGTCAATGAAGACATATTTAGGTTAGACTACGTGGTTAAGACTGTAAGTTAAGTTAGATTGTAGGCTAATGACAAGGACTACATTTCTGCAGTACCACATCCCCAATAGTCTCCTTTCCAGTTTTTTTTTTCAGTGCAGATAAAGTTGGAAATTTTAGGAATACTTAATAAAATACTGAAAAAAGCTGGGTACTTTTGCAGCTTTTTTCCTTTACCATCTTAAGTGTCTTTGCTTTCCTAGTCACAAGGTCACGACCTGTCAATGAGTATTGCTGCCAGATCAATGCAAATTAGTCAACTTGATCACAACACAGAAATAAAATAATGATTTTATTTAACAATTTGTGATGTCACTAAATGTTTGATCCTGCACAAGCATGTTATTTTCAAGTTTAAATATTTTAACTCAGAAAAAAATTAATAACTTCACTGTTGCCTTCAACTGAATTTGATTTTACTTAAAGTATCACAAATGCTTAACAGAAGTTAACCCAACTGCTTACTTGATCTTTGGTTTTTGATGAAGAAGAGCTTTAGTCTCTCTTTAAATGTATTTTCATTCATGTAGAATTCAACCTGCACCCTGAAATAATAAAAAAAAAGAGTATTAGGATTGAATCTGAAAGATAATAATCAATATGTCAAAATAATTTGTTTCTCTAATGATCTCCTCCTGATAAAAAACTGGAGGGACTTATAATGAGAGTTCAGCCAAAAGCTCACTTGGCTTTGAATGACTAATGTTGAAAGTTTAAAAAAAACTCAAACCAAATAAACTAAAAGAAGCCCATCACCACCAAGCAGAACACCTTTTGTTTATCCCCTTTACATGCAGAATCATTTTCATATTACTTGGACAGTCTACACTGCAAAATAAGAAGGCTCTATGCTTTTAGGATTGTCACTGGATGACTATTCTCCAATTTGCCTGTTAGTAGGGAAGATTTCCTAGATGTCCAGGTTAAGACTCCCTTCCTGTAAAAGTGACATTTTAATGATCCTTCTTTTTTCTACCTTTTTCACTTTTCTGTTAAATGTTCATGTCTCAGTCCACTTGTTTGTACTCACCTATAAGCAAACACTCATGTACCAAACAAAACCACCCCCTCTGAACTTGTTTTTGTCACCATGAAATGCTGAGAGCTGAAAGCAAAACTATGTTGCAATCACACAATATTATACAGAAAATAACTCTCTTCATGATTATATTAAAGCAACAGGGGCATCTTTGCTCCATTCCCGCAGATCTGCCTGGATGTGTTCCATGTTTCTGTCCTTCAGCTCAGCCTGAGCACCCCTCATGCAATACTTATGCAGCCTAGAAGAGAGAAGTGTTGTAAGGGACTGGCCAAGCAATAAGGTGTGTGTTAGTTCTGCAGAAAAACTCAGGCTGTTCAGAGTCGTGGAGCTCCAGTGCTTGCTGGAAGATGACAGCAGCATTAGTCTCATTCTCCCTGAAGTCCCTGCTCTACCCAACTTACTGAATCTCCCTCCCCGAGCCAGTTCTCCCCCAGCAATGAATCTCTACCCCAGCACATCTGTGCCTTCCTGAGAAGTCAGAGCTCAGCTGGAGAAGATCTATTATTGCTAAAGTAACACCACATAAGTGAGTTACTCCCCTACATCTCCCTTTCTCTGTAGAGCATCATGTTTTGCACAGCTGCATGTACTCTGTCTGTTCATAAGCATGCTTGAACTTTATTTCAGCATTTCTTCTCAGCAGTCTTTCATCAAACAGCCCTACTTGAACTACTTGGCTTTATATGTAGTCATAATTTTCTAGGAGAATCCTGACTTTAGTTTTTCCCTTCTTGCATGTGAAGCCTTTTGCTGAAACAGTTTTTGTACAATATACTGTTATCTGTAGTGTCTCTCAAATAGTTGTCTATACCAGATATTTCCGTACATTTACAGAACTGGAGAGTTGTTTACTTATGGGCTTAGAATAGGTGGCATCTCAGGCAATGGGACTTTTCATGCCTGCTTATTATTAGAAGTTTAGGCATATCACTTTGTAGGACAGACACATAAAAAGATGGCTTTGTGATTCACTCAGTGAAGTCAGTTAATTTTTAACTAGTCATTGCCTTTGGTGTGTTTTATTGTAGTGTTCCTTGCAGGATGGGTAATTACACTACTTCCTATTCAGAGGAAGCACAAACACAACCTTATTTTTAAGAATCTATTTTCCAAGGTACTTACTGTCATTAAATGCAGTGACAGTTTTAGTGGGAAACATCTCCCATGATTTGGCAGCTGCCACATGCTAAGTGTACATACTTAATCTTCAAGGATATATTTCAGGAGGTAAACAAAGTGGCACAAGCTATTGAAGTAAGGGATGTTATTGAGAAGATGCATGGTGTTTCGTTGTGGGTTTTTTAACATTCTGAATTAATCTATCAGAGTTTTGGTAAGAAAATTTCAGTAATCACTTACCATGAAAAAGCAACATGTTAACAGTGGGCCATGATTTACTGATAAAGAGGGAAGAGGATGTGGGAGCTAATCACCCTTCTATCACCAGCATTATGAATTGCTCTGATAGCCTTCTAACAGCTGTCTACTTGGCTTTTCTTAGAAACCTGTGCTCACAGCAGACTGGGATTCCACAGTGCAGCAGTTTCCATGGCAAAATGGATTACGAATGCTGCTAATGCCACTTCCGTGGCTCTTTCTCCTTCCTCTGACTTTTTTAAACTTTAGCAAAAACTGTAGTGCCTTTCTACATTTGAAAAAATACATTATCACACATCTGTAATCAATGCACTCTCCTGATGCTCTGACTACCAGAGAATATTTCACTTTGTTTCTTGAAGGTTGCTATTTACTAAATGAAGTATGACTGGCTGAAGGAGCCCCTGGCAAGGACAGAAATTTCTAGATACTGCTCTTTCCCAACACTGATTTTTATTTCTAAGAACACTCATTCTACTTGAATGTTTCTTACAATCTTTTAATGGTTAATATTTTACCTCAAGTATTTGCTCTTTTCTGTATTTTTCCCAATATGACGTGTAGCCTAGAAAAGGAGGTTTTTGGGAACATACAAAAAATAAATTCTGATCCCCCATTGAAATATTGAGAACACTTTGTAGCAGTAGTGGTAAAGGGCTTGAACAAGATTTTTCTGGGCTAAATTAGTCCAAGTTATTAAGTATGTTTCAAGTGAGGGAGTGAAATTCTTGTGACACACTTATATAAAACCTGATTACTCTGTTTCAGGATATTTGAAATTTGATTCTAAGCAAATGGTTTTGACAAAATGGCCCACCATTGGTGATAGTACATGTACATGCAGATCACCTGGCCTACAGAATAGATTTGGGTTTATTCTGTATTTATAGTGTAACTTGAAAGTTTAGTTTCAACAATTTGCGCTTCATGTTCATCTTCCTGTAAAAGACAATCCACCCTAACCAGAAGGAAGTCAAGCTGAAGGTCTAAAATGCTGGGTGGGTTACAGGGAGAGAAACAGTTGATAAATGTAAGGATTTTGTTTTTGCAGTCAGTTAATACTTCAAAATTTTTCAGTGCATGTAGTTGGCATTGAATATTCCATGAAAAGCTGCTTTTGGAAGTGAAAAGAACATGTCTTGTGCTTTACTGACTCTTACTTCAGCTGTGTTGAAAATGCACAAATACCTGATGTGCCTGTAGCAGCATAACTATTGAAGTTATATTATTGCCCTGAAAACACAGTGTAGTGTGTTAAAGCTCAATACCATTGGTAGTGGTCTTCACTAGTTTAAACCCAAACAACAGTGGTGTCACTGAAATGATTTTAAACCTTTCCAACTGTAAGAATCATCTTGAAGTATCCCAAGTCCAAGTACACTGCATTGCTATAATTCAGTTAAGATGCAATTTGAGAAGTACATTTTAATGTAATACAAAGTATAGCAGGAAAATCCTAATTCCTGTCAAGGACACTAATGCAGAACACTGCTGGTGACTGTAAAACAGTGGGACTAATCTGTCTGTGCTCTGGCTACTTAACTCATTCTTCCTGCATTTTTCCATTACTATTAACAATGTCATTCTAACCCCATAGCCACACTTTTACTACAGTAACAGTATTATTGTGCACCCTCAAAGCTACAAATTGTCTTTCTTTCATGTTAAAAAACACATTTGGCAGAAATAATCACTTCACAAATGAAAGTATGAGCTGGATTTCTCACTACGTGCATGCCAAGAGCTGTAAATGTTTATGCTGACTACTGATGTTGGAATCAAGAAAACGTATTAAGTATACAAACAGAGAAAATCTGAAGAAAAATACTTACATTTGTTTAAATCCATCATTTTAGAAAAGGACATCTCATATTTTTCCTACAAAGAAAGCCTTGTAATAGAAAAAGAATATGGGAGATTTTTATTTGGATTTGCCAATTCAACATATGTGAAATCCTGTTAAGATTTCAGATCTGAACACTTATTATGTGGGGTATAGACAGGTGCTTAAAAATGAAGCACCTGAACTGCTGAAGTGAACTGCTATTATCAGATCTTATTTTCCTGTAATAAAAAAGGAAACAAGATTTTTTTTTTCTTTCTTATAGCTTTCATTAAAAGGACTAGTATATTTTAAGGATGATTGTCACGGGTAACACTTCTATTTGAAGTTTTGCACATTCTGAAGCACTCAGAACTCTGTTTTAAAAGCACAGTAAGCACATTTACTGAAGGTGTTTGCCATGCACTGAGCTGATGAAATCTAACTTTTGCAATATGGTCCTGCACTTTCTTAAACATGATTCTAACAAGTGCAGAGTACTTAAAACTGAGGGATGAGGTCATTTTCTGATGGGGATTTTTATCAGTTTAGTAGGAACAAACCAATAAATATTTTCAAGAACTCTGCAGAACTGTGTTTGTGTAATACTGTCTTGTAGATTCTTTATGATATCTCACACTGGTAAAGTACATGACAGAAGTCAGGTTCCATGGGGATTTTTACTTAGAAGCTCCCTTTCAGATCAGTGACTGAGTTAAACTCTTTAGTGATGTTTTTCTAGACATACCTATATTCATTTGATTATAACTGGATGTTAACATAACTAATAAATTTATAGATACCAGGTGTTACCAGTGTCACTGTAAATAATTTTCTGCATTAATGAAACAGAAATTGCATAAGCTGAGATGATTACAACCAGTAAAATAAAGGATTAAGGATGTATAAATATTCTTAGAGATTAGAACGGTATCTTGTGCTCAAATTCTTTTTAGTGCCTCCTTTCTGTAAGTGCTGCTTTGATGGAAACAAAACTAAGACAGCATCAAAAAAACTGGCCAAACCAAATTTTTCAGGTTGCACCAAGTAACAATTTGTATCTGCAGCCACAAAAAAATACCTTCTATGTCAAGGCAAACTTCTCCTTTACTGAACTGTTCAAACACCAAAATGCTAAAAAATTCAGCCTGTAATTAAAATTATCTTCCTTACAATTTAAATAGTATGTGTGTCTATATTTTTATGGATATAAATAGAAATGCATCTTAAAATCTGATTGTAGCCAGCTTCATGCTCCTTTCTGCAATCAGCTGGCCTCAGTTACGTAAAACTGTCTTTGTGAAACTGATACAGGTCTATGGCAGGAATTTAATATCACAGCAACAGAGAGAGGAAATGACATTATCAAAGATTTCTATGGAAAAAATCCCAGATTTTTTTCATTCCTTTGAGGGAAAGATTTTTAAGGAAAGACTAATAGCAAGAGATGAGACTCAGCAGCAGGTAGTATGCATGCTTTTCAATCAATTAATAATACCTTTTTTTTAATCTCTTATTCACAGACTTGCACATTCAAAAAGGAAATTATTATCTCATTCCTGCACTCATGAAAATCCATCAAGAATTCACCCTTCTAGAAATGCTGCAATAACAAAAAGTTGCAATCTGTATTAATTGTCATTAGAAATTTTCTTAAAGAGAAAATACTATGATGCTTTACTATGGGAAAAAGAATCTCTAAGTAGTTTCCCTCACACACTTGACTTTTTACTGCAAATATACTTTTCTGTTGCAAGTCTATTAGCTAAGGTGAAAAAGTTAATAAAACAAATGTGAATGATGCATTATAAAATAGTGCACTTTGAAGCTAAAGTTTGAAAGAAAACCACTGAAGGAAGACACTTGATAAATTTAGTAGATTTTTTTAAACTTCTTTTTTCCCATACAAGGTGAGGAAATGGATATTTTAAAATGTTTTTATTGCATGTAAAAATAGCTCTTTTTAACTTCTGGGCAAAAATACTTCACATGTAGGATATATATACAGCACAGAGCTGCTGCAATGAAAATCCATTATGCAAGGCTTTGTTACTGGGTAAGTCTGAGTAATGGCATATGATCCATGAGTTTGATTCCAGGCACTATTCAGTTTTATGAAGTTGTGCCAATTAACCAGACCTGAAGAGCAGGAGGGTTAATTTGTTTCTTTTTTTTTCTTTTTATAATAGTGACAACTACTTGTCAAAAAGAGACTTGAAAGGAACTCGTTGAAATCAAGAATTTTGCAATAACTCCTCTCTGTCAGCCTGGGTTAAACTCTGTGTTAGAGCATTCGGATCAAAATACAAACTAACCCACTGCAAGCTATTTTTTTGTACTCTATTTCTCTGCATCACAACTACTTGTCCTTTATCAGTTGTTCATCTTCTAAAACAAAGATCCTTCCCCTGCAACTCCAGCACTCTCCCTGTCCCCTCAATGATAGGTGAGGCACACACAGGGGCAGGCAGTTTGCACGAGCATCTCACACACAGAAATTACTGTTCTTAGACTAACAACACATCTCAAGTTGTTGATTTAAAATTTAACAGTACTTTCTACTACAGGATTTGAATGCTGATCACTGCACACCTTTCATTTGAAGCTATTTAGTTTTGCTTGCCAAATTTCTATATGTTGTAATGTTGCCAATTAATTGTTACCTCAGTAAGACTCTAGTTCTCTCAAAAAAAACCCTTTAGTTATTTTCCCAAGTAGACACACCTGTGTCTACCCTGAAGACAGTCTGCAGGGTCAGGGTAGTTTTAGGAGTTTGGTAGCCCTCCATCTATTTGCCTTCTTGCCCCAAGTCCTCTCTTCGGTCCTCTGAAATCTTTCCCCTGCTACTTCATCCATGCTCAGTGTCCACCATTTACTGTCCACAGTCCTCTCACTCCACCTCCCCCTTCTTTTTCCTGTTCTTCCATCCAAATTTTAAGAAAACTTCCAGTTCTTTCTTCAACAGTTCCTTTTCTCTAGTTCCTTGCAGATTTCACCCTTCCTTCCTTCCTTCCTTCCTTCCTTCCTTCCTTCCTTCCTTCCTTCCTTCCTTTCCTCAATGGAATACACAGTTTCACTATTTGACTTGAAAACATTGAGAAAATGCCACACTGTCCCACCCATGGAGTTTTTTCTTTGCTCTAATTCCCTACATGGACCTTTGATTTCAACATATCTTTCTTCTGCACACTCCCACCATCTGGAATTCTAACTCAGGCTCTGGACTTTACTACTCCTAAAGTTATCATCTCATGACTTTGAGAAATCTGTCTTTTGAGATGTTTACCTTTTCTCTCCTCTTGAATTATTCCATCAACTTTCAGTCTATTTCCACTATTGCACATTAGGGTAGCCAACAAATATCAAGGCTTTAATAAATAAACTCTGCAGCACTGCCTAAATGCCTCAAGGGCATCTCAGTTTTGGTGCTATGGCCCTTAAAAATCCTTCTCTCTCAAGCCCAACAGAAACTTAATGGTGACCACTTGTGAAAATATCAACTCTATGGCCAAAATGGATGGTAGCAATGGAGTTGAGTCACTCCTACCCAAACACTTAACATGTGATGTTATTTCTGTGTAGATTTCATCTGAATAAGTTTTGATTCAATTTGCTCCCCATCTAACACTCTTCTCTTAAAAAGCAAGCAGTAAACAGGATGAGGGACATTGTCATGGAGATTATCCAGATAAAGATAGAAACAGGTGTTCAGAGAAATAACAGCCTTAAACTGTTCTGGTAGATTTTGTTATGTCTAATGAATTCCATGAATAAAAAGCTTAGAGACTCATTGCTTACTTTAGATATGGCAGTTTACAGGTCCATACACCTTTCTTACATATAAAGAAATACCCGTGAATGAAATGTGCCATCTTTGCTTATTTTTTGATTTGGTTGGTTTGGGGTTTTTCTGGTGTAGGTGTAATAGCCCAGAGCTGAAACCAGCAAAAGACACTGTGTGAACTTTGCTCTCCCGTTAACGAGAGAAAGGACAAACTCATGTTTTGACCTTAAGGAAATGCTGAGCAAACTCTCTTCTCACTTTGGTCCCTTGCAAGTGACTCCAGTTAGCTCCTGATTACCACAGAAATTCAAATCACTATTTACTTAAACCCTACTCTCTGACTGTTCTGTTACTTCTCTTCTGTACATTATCTTTTACTTCTCATTTTTCAGGACTTCATCTTTTCAAAAACAGCAAGTAGAACAAGGCTGAGAGCTTTAGTATCCTCACAGATTAGATGGCTAACCCCAGTTTTATTTTTACTTTGAAATTAAGATATTTAATTTCCTGAAATCGCAGCAGAAGGAAGAAGTAAAAAAGCAGATGGATAGAAAAAAAATTTTAAAAAGCAATAAAAAAACTTTGTGGGTGAATCCCAATCTGTCATTTTTTAAGTATCACATGACCAAGTGTAAAATATAATTCAAAATATGACTGGTTATTATGTTACCTGAAACCCTCTTCCTAGTAGATTTGGTCCAAAGCACATTGAGATTAATGGAATATTCTATTCACTTGAAGTTGAGTAAAATAATCAAATAGTAAAAGTATTCAAACTGGATATTTCCCTATTGCTTTAGGCATTTAATTAGTATTTTTCTCCCAAAATAAAGGTAATTTTCTCTCTATGTCAACTGCACAATGTATTTTACAAAAAACTGGGAGGTCAATGTAAGATTCAATAGAGCATATCTATATATTGACTCTAATATAATTCCACAGCTTTTTATTGTCACCATCTTGTTTTATTATTACTTCTGTTTGCTAGCTGTTCTTCTTTTGTTCTTTTTTACTGTATGATGCTAGTTATACTTGGCAGTCTTCAATTATAGACAACAATTTATTCAGTGTTTCCTGAAACAAATGCACAGCATAATTATATCAAGTCAGAAAAACAAAATTCAGAGGTTTCAGGTTTTTTTTCCAAACTCAGATATTGGGATTTAGTAAGTTAATCTACATTTTTATCAATGACATAGTAATATATAGGGGAGTATTAGCTGCACCCTACCCAAAAGGAAATTAAAGTTTATAAAAAATGGTCTTAAACTACAGTACTCAGTGTGAATTTACATGATCTACATGGAGTCTTACCCACTGATTAACATTTCATAAGGAGAGAAGTTTCAGAAATGTAATGTTCAAAGATAGAAATGTCAACATGTCATGTCAAAAACATGTCCTTTTTTTCCCCTCTGAAAATTGTTTTGTTCAATGAGGAAATTATATTTTATATTTCCTTTACTGTTCTTTAAGCAGAAAATAGACTCAGTTTTTCTGAGTCTATGAAGGAAAATGCATTCATCAACCAAAGTATTGTTTTGTTTTCATTTCAATTTCATAGTACCTAAGATTTTTGACCCAATTAAAACAGAATATGCCTTCTATATTTCCTGTGAAGTGATAATAACATGATGCCTCAAAACCTGACTCACTAATTCCCTCAAAAACTATTCAGTCTGCTGCAGAAAAAATATTGCAGGTAAAATTCATCTCCAGCGAAAGTTTGGTACTTGGTTTACAACTCACCCATGCCCATTCTGCAAAGGCAGTCCAGGTATGAACTACATTTTCAGAAACCAGTGGATTTACTGCCAAGTCACAGGAAAGTAAGCACTGAAATTCCTAAAACGCAATAACCTTCACATATTTAGATCTGACTTAACCAGAATGAAGTTTTAGTCTGCAGTGCTCTCACCTGCACTCTGTGTGTGCATCCCCACACCTGTGATACACACATTTTTGATTCCAATTATTTGACCTCTTGGCTGTTTCCTCCAGCTCAGGAGATGCGAAGGAAGAAAAGTGCTCAATTTCACTCTCTGTTACCACATTTGCCACATGCTCCTTTCCTCTCATCCCTAATCCTCACAACTTCCTCTTGCCACCCCCCAGCTGTCAGCACAGTTTGCTTTGTCACCTCCTCATCCCCTCCGGAGAAGGATATGATGAGTGTGGAATAAGTGCCAAAGCTGCTCTCCAGGGCCCTCTGCAGCAGAGTCTCTCAGAGCAGCTCACACAGCACAAACAAGGCTGGCTGAGATGTGCTGTGTGGAAGGTAAATCCTTGTACATATCTACATTGCAATGTAAACATCTTTATTTATATAGAACTGACAAGATTATTGTACTTCCACAGGAATTGCCTGAAAACTGTGCTTGACAGGTGCCTTGTAGTGCAAGAGTGTAAATAAGCCTGACAGTCCGAATCACTATTGCAGCAGTAGTCCACAAAGGCCAAAATGATAGCACTTATATTTCACCAGTTGTGTCTTTAAAAAAAGCCCACAACTAGAAGATAAACAAACAGAAACATAAAAGCATGAGAAAAAACTGTTACAAAGGAGTCCTAGTGAGCAGCCACCACAAAAAGGCTTAAACACAGGTTGGTGGAAGCAGTAGCAAAGCTTTATGATGTGGCAAATAAAAGCAGCTGCCCGGGATTTCAGTGTCTGTAGTAGCAAGTACACAATGTCATCGGGCTCAGGCTGCTGGAACAGAGGGGCACAAGGTTCCCTTTCTCTTGCAGCCTGCAGAGCAGCAAAGAGCAGCCCTGACAGAAGGACAGGGCCAAGCCTTGGGCTTTAGTCTGAGCTCACTATTAGAGAGCTGCTGCCAGAGTCTGGCAATGCAGAGGGATTTGTGGGGTGAACATGAGGTGTATGACTGACAGACTTGCAGGCAAGGGTATACACAACTTGGGAAATGTGTGTGTTCAGCATGGACTCTTTTATAAGTGTAGATTTAGGACCCCTGCAGAAGCAGCAAAATCATTAAGGATAGTCAGCTGCATGCCTTCATTTCATCATCTGTTTGATGCTTATCAGGCTTTCAGGACAGCCATCTAGGCAGTTTTTAGTTTACAGAGGCAGTAGCTGTTTGATTTACATTTGGAACTAGACAGTTGTTTATTTATGAACACATAGTTCAGTGCTCTCAACAATGCACTTGCTTGCCAGCTATCATTAAATCTATCAGCACTGACCAACCAACACTTGATTTGCTCATTACCACATAAACCACCAGTACAGATTCATGTACAAACCAGATATAAACTCCAAATCACCCGAATCAGGTTGTGCTGACTGTTGGCAGACAGCAGTAGGCACATTGTCAAGTTAAGATGTTGGTTTATGACCAGTGGAAGAAGCTGCCATCTGTACAAGTGAGGGAGAGTCTCTGCTCACACCCCTACAAATGGGTGATTTCTAAATTAGTCTGACTGGCACTTTGCTGTAATTGGAGATGGTCTTTACTCTTTCTTCTGGAGATTTTCAATCAGATCAGTTTGTTGATCAGACTTCTCTTCATCGTGATTCTTACACCTAATGCAAAGAAAGGTACAGCAGGAGGCACTCTGGGACAGTGGCAAAGGCAGGCCCCGACTGCACTTGTAGTGTTTGACCTACAGTGATTGCAATCTCTTTGTATTGGTGTGAAAGATAGCAGAAATTTGCTGCCACAACCTAATGGACCAATTCTTAGATGGGCACGTAAACAAAATAATGGGAAGAAAGGATGGGTGGGGAGACAACAACCAAAAGCTCTGCTCTACAAACTGTACAGGCTGACATCCATAGAACTGCATTCCTGACTGTGATCATAGAGGCAGTTTATGCAGAATACATCACCTGTGCTGATGTTACTCGACCATGCCAATAATCATCCATTCAAAGCCCTTTTCACAAACACGTTACTCCTGTCGAAGATGCCATAGATGCTTCTCTGCATCAACCTTTCCTTAATGACACTGCCTGTAAATGTTAACTAACAGAAAAGCTCCAGAGCACATTTTAGCACTTCAGAACACAGCATCTGGACCACTTGGGTGTCACTGGGAAAATGTTGATTACCTGTTTCAGTAATAACAATATCAATGGTAAGAACAAAATTAAGATAAAATTGAAATGTCTGGAAATGAGATAAGTGTTGACGGAGGGAAATGTTCAAAAAGGGAGTATACCAGAATGAGACTATATTAAAAAAAGCAACAGTGTGTTACTTTCTCTGCTCTTACATTATTTCCTCTTATCACTTACCACTGTCTGCTAAGTAAATGACCAAACACACCAGTTCATTCTGTTAAGTAACAGACTAAGTCTGCCTTTATGCAGACACTCTTCAATTTTGAAAGAAACCTAACTGAGCAAAAACAAATATGGCTGGCCAAAAAAGAAAATACTGTAAGAGCTTTCAGCCTTTTAACAATGGCATTTAGAAAACTTAGAATCTTAAATTTCAGCCGTGTAAATTTACACCATCAACTGAAACAGCATTATACACTTAGTTACTAAAATAAAGCATTCTGTAATTCCCTATTTCAATTCGTGGTGTTTATAAAATCAAAATTGATCCTTTTATGGGCATAGTCAGCATTGCAAGTCAGAACTACAAGTAAGAAGATGCACAAACACAGTATTCCCCAAAGGAGGCTTTTACAGGTCATATTTTTGTGCTAAACTGATTCTGGAGAAGCTGCAGTTACCCAGAGTCAATAGCTAAATCCCCTGTCCCATGCTACTGCACGAACACCAATCTACACCTGAAGGCTATTGAGCCACTGCTCTGCCCAGAGGAAGGCTGTGTTCCATTTATTGCTGAAATCTTGGCCATTTTTTCTGCATTTATTCTTCCATTTTCAAGTTTGCTGACTTCAAATGTCTTTCAAAAACCAAGCCAAGCTCAAAACCCTCTAACAGTGTCTCTCAAGTGTCATATATCTTCCAGATTAAGGGTAGTTCAGTACTCAGAATGTTTCATTGTTCAACTCATATTTATCTATACATCCTGGTCCTGTGCCCCATCTACTCGCTGCACATGGCTTGCCTTCTGCCCCACTCTTTTTGAGAGGGGAATCCTGTGCTGCTCTGCTTCTCTACAATGACTAGGCTCCAATGCCAGACACTGAGTTGACATATTTTGTAACCACAGTATTACAGATAAGAGTAAAGTTAAAAATAGCAGGTAAATAAAACCACGGCAAAAGGCGAACCAAAATATTCTCAAAACTTACATCAAGAATGACAAAAACATAAGCACTAGTTAGCATGTCAACAAGAGATGAAAAAGGAATAAATGGCACCCATGCCAAGATCTACAAGTTGGATTAGCCTGGGAACAAACTAAGAATGAAGCAAATGACAGATATAAATAGACTGTGAGCTGTAGCACTCTGCTCCATTATGAGATAATTGGAAGAGATAGATAAGGGGGAAGTCTAAAGTGAACATCATGTACTAAAATTTTTATAAGGCATTTCAAAAGGTTCTCTAGAGATTGATACTGAAGGTAAAAAATCACATGCTCATACAAAGGAAAAGAAGTAAACAACACAAAAAAGTAAAATAAACATGTTATGATATAAAGTGAGTGCCTATCCTCAGTAAAAGTACTTTAGAAACTGTAGAAACATGCCATTTTTTCATATTTTTAATATAATAAATCAGCTTAAAAGTCACAGAGGAAAAGAATCTACTGAATAAGAAGATAAGAACTTGAAAGAAAATGTAGCACAAACCCCTGTTTCATAAAGGGATGTACAGATAGAACAGAGAGCCTTCTAACAGAATAAAACAGGTAACTTCTTATTGACAGAGTAAAGCAGAGGCTGGTTGCACCCATAAAGCAGAAATAAAGCAAAGCAAAATTAATCTTTATTTGCCTTGAAACCAGACAATAAGAACACTAAACCAACAGCATTTAATTCAAATTGTATACATCTACTTAGCTGAACCCAAAGGAATTATAAATCCATATACTTTACTCCCTTTCTATGGTGTGGATATATTAATTGTTTAGGTAAAAATGTGTTCATCAATATTTATTAATCGGACTCTGACTTCTGTGCATCTGGTCACAGAGATGCTAAAATGACCCATCTACATCTGCCCCCTAAGCAGACATATATCCTGCTCCATTAAATGAGATTTTTGCTGTTTGTCTCACCACAGGCTAAGAATTGATCTTCGTATCTCATAAAGCAGGAGCAGAGGTAAGAACTTTTTGATTTGTGCTCACTTTTCAATCTTCATCCCTTTGTTACAGGGAAATTAGTCTACCTCAGTAACTTTTCAGGTTTCCTGGTATTCTACTGCACACATCCTTTCCTAGGATTTTATCTCATAGTGCAAGTGGAGGGTATATATTTTTAACAAGGAAAGGGAAAAGAAAAACAAACAATTTCCAGGACTGTGCGACTTGGAAAATCAAACAGTTCCAAGGCCTTTAATAATCTGTCTTCCCTTTCTAACAGCTCTATCCATCTTCCCCTCCTGGTATCTCTGTGACTGAACTAAGGGTCTGCAATGGCATTGTTACAGCTGGAAGTCTGAACAATTACCTCAAAGGCAATGCAAAGCTTAGGACTTGTAGTTTACCAGCTTCACTGGAAGAGCAGGAAGAAAATGGTTATGTTGCTACCTACATTTTACACATCTAATCCACTCATTTTATCATAGGTACTAAGAGCAAACATGCCCTTCTCCTGCATGTCTCTGTATCAATTCCCTGCTGTAGCCTGGGCTTCTCGCATTGTCTGTGGTCACTTGCTTATTTCAGCACTCTACTCTTCACCCCTAAAAGGTTTCCACAAAAACTACAAATAGCTAAAAGTTATAAAATCATGCTCTCATACCTCAGAGTGCTGTGAAATGTACATCATAATCACTAAAATGGGAATGAAACAATCTCAGTTAAAATGACGGAGTGTAAAATGCCTTGTCTTCAAAATGCTCCAGATTCTTATCACTAATGAAGCCGTGCAATAATGGCTGACTTGGGGGAATTTGATGAGAAGGCTGTAGCCAATTCAGTCTAGACTCAGAGATTAAATAAATTAGTCTACCTGGAGTTTTGGTTTTGTTTTTCTCAGAATCTTTTTTTATTTTTCAATTCTGCACAGCTGAAAAGGAAATTAGCATAATTTATCAATAGAATAATTTTATTCCAGTTGACTGTATGGAACTATTTCTCCTCTGGAAATGGAAAAGTGTATCTCAGATATATTCAAATATACTGTTAAATAGCATTCCTACTGTATTTATGGAGTCTATTTATGCCAGTATTTCAGCATTTATCCAGCAATCCCACTTATGCTGCCATATAATGGGTGAGATGATCAAATACCAATGCAAAATTTTCTATACCACTCTGGCTTCTCTCTATCATGCCTTTAAAAATCACCAAATTTTCAATGAAGCCACTGAATTAAGTTTAAACACATATGACTACATTTTTTTTTATTCTGAAGATCAACTTGACATGTAATTTTATTTTTTATGCTCATCTTTGTAACATCTTATCAAAATCTCAGCCAGACTTCAGAGTAAGATTTAGATCTTTTGTCTATGGTTAGAGAGCTATGTAGTAATTTATGAGAGACTTCCTTGAAAGGTTAATGAGAGCAGAACTTCCTCTTGGCCACCTAAATGCCACCTACTTTCAGCTTATCTCTGATGATAAACTACATTTTAAAGTAAAGTTTTGCACACAAAAGAAAGAATATTTCAGTTTATTATTTGGCACTGTAAACTTCAGCCTGGGGTACATTCCAAATTAAAATAAATGAAATTAAAAGAAATACTGGTCATGCTTTGGTTCTTAATATAATTAGTTTCCCAGACTCCTGATCCTCCAAATTAGCCAGTTTACATTCTCTTGAAATAATACTTGAAATGGGACCTGGTGGTAAGGTTTACAAGAAAACCAAGTCCTGCAATACACAGTTGTCATTTTTGTGTCTCCTTGTTGTTTAGCACTGGACTTGTAGAGAAGTTTTATTTACAGAAGCACCCAAAGCATCTCCATCCTTAAAATACTGAATAACAACAAATTAGCATATTCTTTTCAACATTTTGACTGATACATGTCTTATCTGTGAACCTCTCAATCTCCTAGAATATTTTTAGATTGTCAAACACTGGTTGCTAAGCTGTCACCTGAAATATTCTATTTAGGAACTGACAGTATGCATTGCCATTTAAATATATAAAATAAGAGGGGTACACTGGCAGAATGTTGCATGAACCTCAACGTAAGGTAGCACAGGATGGTTTCCAATAATTACTAGTTATACATACATCCCAACTCTATAGGGGCTGAAAATGTAGTCATGCATTTATCACGACTCATTTATCAAACTCATAATAATAAACTATTATTTCACATTTGATAGTGAAAAAATCAGCACAGAATTTACTGGAATTTTGTTCTGATTGTGTTTCTATTTTTCCTATTATGCCAATATTTATTCTAGTGATAAGGGCAACTGAAGCTAGTTTTGAGTTTTCCATATATTGGAAAATCTCTGCAGTTGTATCTGCTGGCTTAATAAATTATACTAGATCAAGGTGCAATAAATGAAATTGATTACAAGTCATGATACTGTATTGCCTGGTACTTCAATGGAAAAAAAACCTCCTACTAAGACTGAGACCCATGAAATGATCTTCTCTTTAGAAGAAGGTGGTACTCAACATGAAAAGATGTTCGCAGATTACTGCAGATTACTTTAAAAGAAGTTTATATGTGCCCCAATCCTCCCTGTCAGGACACTTTCTGGCTAACTTTCTGCACATAGATTTAGTAGGTATACAGTATTTAAATGACATGTAGGGAATACAACTCTGGCCAAAACAATAATGTATACTAGTGATGGAGAATTCGTACAAATGCACTTTAGGTGGCATGGCAATCTCACAGATCAAACACTGGTGTTTGGCTCTCACAGTATAGTTTCAACTATAAATCTGCTGGAGGTGGAGTGACTAGGAAAAGAGGAGAGCATGGCACATAAGGAACAGGGCTGCTATTTGGGTTTTTTATTTATCTGTAAGGAAAAATGCCCAAAACAATACACAATGAAGTTTAATTTTTATAGCTCTTTCTTGATTCTAGTCATAGCCAGCAGTATTCCCAAAGGAGAAATATCACTAGTTAATAATACCACTCTTAAAGGTAATGATACTATATTTTTACTATTTTTAGAGATTTAGCAACTAAAAATATTACACCATTATCTTTTGGATCATATTCCAAAATTATGTACTGGGCATTGCCACAAAACACACAGGAGCAAGGAATAACATTACATCAGATCACTTAAATTTTTATTGTGTGTTTATTTCTTCCCCAAGCTACATTTTTCCTTCTAGTTGGAAAGGAATAGGTAGGATGCAAGACAATGACATCAAAGGCAAAAAAGCCTGAAGTTAAAAAATAGTTAAAGTTAGGTTAAAAGCTTAAGTCCTTGTTTTTCAGTACTCTGCTTGATTCCCCACTTGTCCACAGGTCTACTAAGATTAACAATATTCATTTATTACAGGGCAGGAAATTATGGGAACCATGCTTGATCTGGAAGGGAAAAAGTCATAAGAAGTCAAATAAAATTTGTCAGGAACTTCCCACAGACACCTTAACAAGCCTAGAAAGAACTTTTCTGAGATTCCATTTATAGCTGAAGTGTTAAAAAGTGAAAAAGAAAAAAAAAATTATACCACATATGCTTTTTACACATGCCCAGGAGAAGGGTAACTTTATAAAAAGGAGTGTCTTTTTAAAGTTACATACTGAGACAGTCCACATATGCAATCTGGAAACACTTAGACAACGCCCCAAAATATGCCATTAGAATGCCAACAACTCTTGAGAAGTAATACAGGGCTGAATATCAGAGTATAGCAATTTTCCTGCAATGATGGGAGCTGTGTGCACTTGAAGTCTTCCATAAGTATGTGTTTACCAGCTACACGAAAGGTGAGTATTTAACAGACAAATACAAAGAGCAGCATTCAGGCAAAAAGTCAGGAAAAGACAAAAACCAAAAGCCCAGCACGTGACAGGAGGTGTCTCTCCTGCTGCTTCCCACAGAGGAACAGTTGTGGAGACTCCATTTCCTCTACCAAATCATCAGGAGCAGAGTGCTGATGACATTTCCTGCTGATGACTCCTTCCAGAAGAATTGCACCTTGCATCTGTCTTCATTCTCTAGTATTTAAAGCTGCTTTGGCTCCAATGATGACATCCAGGTGGAGGATAAAATGTGTAGGATTTCTGAAGTAATAGTTACAGCTTAACATACATGTACAGTGCAATATATCTAGCAGTGGATAGGAATTGATTCCTTCCTTTCAAACGCAGCCTGACACACAGATATGATTATTGTTTTACACAGAAAAAAATTACAAAATTTTCATATAAATTATAAATGTCTCATTAAGGAGTGGCAATGATTCAAGAACTCTGAACGCATAATTGAACAAGTGCTTTAAAAGTCATTATTATCTCTAAAATGTCACCTGTCTGCTACTGTTCTCTCCACAGCTAACAGGGTACATATAATTACTGACTTCATATAAATCTCAGTCTCCTTACTCGGAGTGAGCTATTACACTTCCTGATTAATCATAAGGCATGGTTTTAATTACCTCTTCATTACTTTAAGAAAAATTTAAAATATCAAGTTTCACAATATTTTAGAAGTTTAATTCTGTCATTTTTATTCATATTAAATAACACTTAGTACTCTCTGAAGTAAAATGCTGCTCATCAGTTTTATGTCTGGCAGAATAGTTTGCCCAGTATTTAATTTTTCAGAGTAATGACATCAAACTTTCAAAATGTGCCTTGTGTGTGTTTAGAAAATCATTTAGCAAGTGCCTTCAGAATACTGGCCTAGTCAATGTAAACACAATGTTTCTTCCCCCTTAAATATAACTTCCAAAATGAATGCATAATTTTCAGATTTTGATGGCTTTTTTGACAGTCAAGTTATTTAAAATCTCTTTAGCTAACCGTATCAGGGAGGTGGGTTTTCGTATCTGACATAGATCTTAGTGCTGATCAGATTTAGGTGGGATATATGAATAGAATGAGGGGAGGTCTGTGTTCATGGACAGAGCCAGCTGTATGGATGCCAGGAGGTCTAACAGCCAATTCTCCAATGTCTAGGGTGATACAAGAAAGCACAGTAACATTCCCAGTATTCCCAGCTCTCTCCATGTGGCCACTTTAGTCACTGTAAAGTGGCTCTGCCATCTTAGAAAGGAAAGGATTTTCTAAATGCCCAGTTCAGCTTAGCCTGAAGGTAGCAGCAGGGTGCTACATGATTCTGTGTCCCCACTCTTCCCCTAGAAGACATTCACCTCTTAATGTTGATAATGGTGATCTTCTAAGAGCTTGTTCTTATCTGAAATTAGGAGCAAAACCTGAGGTCTTCCACAACAGTCTCACACTAGCCCATGCTATGTCCCAGCAGACTGCCTTTTAGAGGCTCCTGAAATTCTCCTCTCTCCTACACGCTCAGAGGTACTTCCTCCATAATCTGAAACATTCCCAGGAGCCAGCCTTGTTCTTCCTACATGAAATGCTCTGCCAACAACACACAGAAATCCCAACATTCTGAATCACCAGTTGAGCTGGTCACAGTGACTGCCACAATTAATTGTCTTAAATGGATTCATAATGTCAGCATGAATTTAACTCACTTCGTTGTTCTTTTCTGAACTCAAACTGTGATCTGTGAACTGACAAAAATAGAAGAAAATGAAGGAAATGCAAATCAAGACTTTAAAATTAATCCAGTGCATTTTGAACATTGTTTGTACCATTTTAGCTAAATTGTAATTTTCATGCAATCTGCGGTCAGTGCCAGTACAAAAATAAATTATCATGTGGGTCACTGTTTGGATGCAATCCCCAGTGTCAATGAGACACAATATCTGCAACAGCTCTTGTGAGACTAGCTTCTCTTTTATGGTAATTTTAGGTGGGTGAAAAAATCTACTTAGATTTTTGATAGTCTTTATAAAACCAGGCTGACTAATCAACATCTGCACATTACAGCGCAGTTTGCTCCACTTTTTGTGTTTGTATTATGTACTTTGAATTACTACTGAGAGAGCAAAACAGTAATTAAAGACTGGACGTTATCTACAAAAATGTTTTTTCAAAAGATATTTGTTGAACTGAAACCCTTTGAACAATGATCAGATTCTGGATTGCTGTACACAGTGAAAACATAGTTTGCTCATTTCTCAAAAGGGTACATTCAGCTAAATATAGAGCTTAGCCTTTAGTCCTGTTAGAGCTGTCTCTGCTCCATGGTGAGAACTACAGGGCAACAGTGATAAGTGACCAGTGCCCTTAGCTTCTTTTGAATTTGGTGTGAAGATGAGAAACTAAATCCCATTCCAGGGTCAGGGAATGTTGTGTATCAACAGGTGTTATTCACAAGCAACAAACATAACCACAGTTTTCCATTTGCAGTGGAGCTTGTTGGGTTTTTTCCCACTGGCATTTGGTTCAGATTAGGTTTGGTAATCCTGGTTTTGTCTGTACTGCAGTTTTCTTCAGCCACAAGGCCAAGAGAAAACAAAGTGAGAAAAACATATCTCTAGAACATTTTTGGTTATTTGGAACAATAAATGAGCAAGGCTATTTTATAATGCTTACTCCTTATTACGTATTTCAACAATCACCATGCTGTGAAGGAGGTCTGTAACTTTAAGCTACAAATACAGCAAATCCATTATCTTTAACATCATAGAAAGCTAAAGGGCAAAACTCTTTTCTTTACAAAATGCCAAAGGACTGTGACTCAGGGTACAGAATCTAGGAAGGATGTCCAGACTTGGCTGACAGAGCTAACCCATAGCGAGGAGCGTTGCTTGAACTGTGTCATTGCCCCTGTCAGGCACATGACCCTTGTGCTGGTGGCTGTTGGAGATGCTCTTATTAATGGCTAAATCTGGTAGGAGACTTGTCACACCCAGGTACAGGGGTAGGCAGTGCAGGAGAAGAGAATACAGGTGACCTCACCCCTGATAAGTAACAGCTACATCCAGTGAGGATGAGTGAGATAAAAGAGGGGGTGAGCTGGTAAGGGGAGGATCATCATGGGGGAGGAACCTTGAGGAGCCTGAAGGAGAGAATCATGAAGAAGGCTTCTGGGGAGAGAATCACTGCTGTGAGGTCAGTCTGGGTCTGCAGTCAGAGCCTGTTGTTGGAACCTGCAGTCACAGTCTAGCTGGGTAAAAGCCTGCAGTCAGGGTTCAGCAGGGAATAACCAGCAGTCAGGGGCTGCAGGGGAAACCTCCAGCAGGAGCTGCTGCAGCCAGAGTCAGTGAGTAGTTGGAGTAAAGATGACTAAGCCATGAAGAGGAATAAACCAGGACACTTTTTATGCTGTGTTTAACGAGAAGTCTGTGCCTCAGCTCATTTTTTCCCCTCTAATAAGAGGGCTGCTGTAACAGGCAGCCTTCTCTTTTTTGCTACCTCAGTAGGTAACTTGCACTGATCTTAACCTAATGCCTCCCCTTCCAGATCTTCCATAGCCTGGTATTTGGCAAGGCAGGCACAGAGATGACAGACTTGGTAACCTGCTTTCCACCACAAAAATATGGCACTTCTCACCAGGTATCTCCCTAAGTGGAGGCAGGATTTGTCCCTCAAGATACTCCTGAGTAAATGATAGTATCACTGTCTTTATCTGTGAGGATAAACACTGGGTTTTGTCTCTTAATGACTGTTTCTGTTTTATTGCTACTTCCCACCAGGAAGTTGACTGCTAACATAATTAGCAGATGATTGCATGGGGGAGGCTGAAATCTTTAACAGCTGTTTTAAGGCAATCTGCACCAAATCTTCTATGCTGCACAACACTGACAGCTCTTGAATGGCATTCTCCCCAGTGACACAGATTATGGGACCATGGAGTGGAGGTCTCCAGGAAGGGCTTAACTTGTACATTTACTTGGAAAAAAAAGGTGAAGAAACCACACTAAAAGTGTTTAGTGGATTAGTATAAGCATTTGGGCATACTATGTCAGAACTCAGACAAGATAAAGATCACCTTTGATCGTGAAGTCTAGAAACTGAATGTATAGTGCAGAAATGGTTAGCAGATTTTACAACTTTACTCTTTCTATAAAAGGAAGTGCAGACATTTCTGATACTCCAAGTGATCTATTTCTTTGTTACAGGATAAAGAGAACACAATATGAAATATGCTACCATTTGTTATAGATGAGTTATTATGAAAGAAAGGCAGAGTGCAGCACAGAGCTTACTATTATAAAATAAATAGCCTTAATCATTGGATGTGATAGAATAATAATCATAAAATTAGGAGGGAAAGAACTGCTTTAACTCCCCATGGAGTATTATAGAGTCTGCCAGATGTAAAGTAGTATGTGTCAAGTTGTAGATGGAAAAATAAGAGCTTTAGCAATAAATCTATAATTAAATAATGACTGAAGTACCAAGCACATTTACAAACTGTGCATCATCTTGTCCCAGAAGAGGAAAACTAGGGTTGTCCCTAGGGTCTGTGAGAGTTTTCAAGATGAGACATTTAAACGGTTTGTGCAGAATAAAACTTCTGCTGGGATGTGCTATCAACATCTTTGGACAGATCCAGCCACAGCAGCACTGAAATTACTCTTTTCTTTCCATGTCCTTTCCCAATTCCACACTGTGTGCTAGTTTAAGTGGAATACAGAAACAATGCATTTTGGCCTCCATTGTTGTTGCAAGAAATATGGTAAAACACGAATTAGAAAGAGGATAATGGCACTGCCTGCTACAAAGCATCACTTCCTCTCCCTTTCACACAGGTGTTTTATCTGTAATAGGGACCCAGTCAAGATAAATTTAGAAGGAGAGTGAGTATGGAAATATATTAACATTTACTTTCCTGGGACTGTGCTCCTAAACCTGCCACAAGAGTGTAAACTCGGCCCTCTTGCTGTGATACATACAGCAGTTCTACAAATGTCAGGGGTTTTTTTTTTGGTTTTTTTTTTAAACAGTGAGAAAGGGCTTGCCTTGTACACACAGCAAGTTTTTTCAGGGTTTAGGGCAACTCAAACTTTTTAACTGCTACTATGCGGAATCTCACTGCAAGATATGAAAACACTTGCTCTCTTAGAGAATTAGACTGTTAAGATCTTGAGCAATTTCAATCAACATCAAGCTTTTACATTAGAGTTTAGGCTTCTAAATCTCTTTATGGGTTTTGAAAATTTAGTTACAAGGGCAAATCAAGATAAATTTGACAATATCTGCTGAAGTCCTTTTATTTGTAGCCTCTTTTAAATGAAAGAATTCCTGTAAGTTAACATGTTTTCTAAAATGAGGCCAAATTGACTACAGTATTTCTTGAAGGAAAGAGGAGGATTATATTGAAGAAACTGTAATAGAATTTTCTTTTGAGGAAATTATAATAGAATTTTTATACAAGTTGAATCTAGACTCAGTTATTTTAAATCACTTGAATCAGAAACATGCTGGCTTTTTATTCCCTTTTAGCTTAACAATCTCAGGTGATTTCCAAAAGGAAAGGCAAAGGGAGGGCTTCACTCACTAATTCACACCGTGACAAATGACTGTTAAAGTGCCTTCTGAGATTTACAGTGGGGAGTTGTTCCTTGAAAGTCACCAGTCAACATGACAGCCAGCAGGATACAATTGTCCAAGTGATGTGTGGAGGTGTTCTGTATTATGTGAATCTCCTTCCTTTCCAGAGAGGTGGTAATGTGCATTTATGCAGAATGCACACCAGAATGGAGGGCTGATATGAATTTAATCCTGTAAGTACTCAGTGTAAGAACAGTCCTTTCACAAAGGTAAAATTTAGCTCTATAGTTTTAAAATTAAAGTATATACTGTAGCAAAATGACTCAAATTTTAATCTCAATACAGAAGCAGGATTTGAAATGAATTTCCAGTACCAGTTAATGTTCTTGTTATATCTGTATAGAATAGAAAAAAATCCCTACAGAATTGGAAAATGTAAATTTTTGTTCCATGACTGAAATTGTAAAAATATCTTGCAGCAGCATATAGAAAAGCTATGAAATTGGATGCTTTGAAAGTGGGGGTTGGACTACCCACAAGTTATCTGTTCATATTGTTTCCTTGGACACTCCAACTGCTGAACCATTCCTGCACAGTTCAAGACATTTTTGTCAGAGCAGGCAGAGGAGAATTTGAACAGTTCATCAGAATAAGCAGTCATGCTTCAATGGTGGGAAACATTCCTGCCTTGCTAGAATTCACTAAACCAAATGCAATTTTTCTATCTTCAAAAGCTTCTAAAGAAAGGATTAAATGTCTGGACACAAATGATTTAAGCAACATGAGGTAAACTGCTTTGCAAGATACTAAAGGCCTTAATAAAAAGGCAGTGATATGGACAGAATGTAAATGCTTTTAATTTTTAACTTAGAATTCTTTCTTTACACCTCTAGCATGCTGTGGTTTGGCTGTTTTGAAGCGTGTAGTAACTATTTATGTACACAAAAATCTCTTCATTGTAGTTTTCCCAAACTTACATGGGAACCTAAAATAAACATCCTCTCTTCTCCCCTTCTCTGCAGCAAATTATTTACCAACTTTGACCATGTCACCTCTTCACCAGGTAGGTGTTTTCTAATTTTTTGTGTAGCTTTCCAACACAGCTGGTAAGAATAAGGACTAATGATCAGTAGGGTTATGAAACATTTAATTACATAGTTTACTATTACAATCACAATTCAGTGATATATGGCTGAATTAACAGGTGAATAAATGGGCTAATCACCGAGTTCCCCCTTTATTTCTGCTCACTTCCCAGCAGCCAAACTGAAAGGTAAATTGCATTATGATGGTCATTAAACATCTCAGAATATACAGCAACTCAAAACAGTATGTTTCACTTTCAGATACTTTCAATAATGAAAGTAAAATGTAAGATTCACAAAGGGATATTAGCAATATTTACAGAATAAATGAAAAAGTCAAGGATCCAACCTTCTCTTTACTCTCAACCCAGTGCCTGGGCTATTTCCATGGCCAGAGGAAACCTGATCCACTGCCCTGTTTGCCACAGAATTCACCCACTTGATACACCCACATGCTCTAGCTGGGCTGATCTTTACATGCTGCCATGTAGAAGTGTTCTCCATATCAAATCAGTGTGGTGTAAGCATTAAGCTTCATCTCCAGTTTTCAAAGGGAACCAAGTTCCCTTGAAAATCTAGCTTTTCAAAAACCAAAACCGGTTTTAATATCCCGTTTTAGAAAAAATATAAAAACCACCAAACCACTCAGCAAATTCAAGAATGCCAATAAATTTTTTGAAGTAGCTTTCTCACTGAACAAAATCGTTTGTCAAAGATTCAGCACATTCTTCTGTAGACAGCAACTTCTTTTATGAAACATAATATACAATCCAATTTGGCGGTTTGTGGAAGATGACAGCCCAGAACCCATCTGTTACTGAAGCCAACTGCAAGGCTGGCTATGAGTCTAAGCTATGAAAGCAGAATTTTTGAGGGGAAGGGACAGAAAGGCAAAAGCGGTGAGATGGATGTTACTGTATTGAAGAAATACAGGAAATTTCCAGGAAAAGAAAGGATCATGAACTAGATAGTAAAAAAAAAAAAGTCTGAGTGAAGCTCCACTATAGGAGAAGTCCCCAAGGAAAAAAAAATTAGAAATCTGTCCTCAAACAGGTAGAGATTTAAGAACAAAATTTCTGAATGAGAGTCCTGTTATCATCAGCCAAGCATTTTAGCACATGTGCATTATATAAATTCATAGGAACATTTAAAAGAAATAGGTAATCAAACTCTCACCCTAAAGAAACACAGCCATTAAGGTTTCAAAATGGAACTATGATTACGTCCTAAATACCTTTCAACAAAAAGGAGAGGTTACATAACTTCAATCATATTTATTATTAAATACTACTATATGACATATAATGGCAAACCATGCTATTAAAACTTATTTGGCAACACAGAATCCCAGGTGGATT
This sequence comes from Trochalopteron elliotii, assembly GCA_024734555.1. Lineage (NCBI taxonomy): Eukaryota > Metazoa > Chordata > Aves > Passeriformes > Leiothrichidae > Trochalopteron > Trochalopteron elliotii. The sequence goes on along the minus strand of JANPWX010000594.1, from coordinate 405,389 downwards.
GTAGCAGATGAGAGGAGTAATTCCATCTCCTCCCCACTCTACAAAACCAACAAGCATCTGAAAACCAGGAGAAGGGCCCTATCAGCAAAAAGCCAGCATTTTTCCAGAAAGGGCATAAGGGAAGAAGAGATCCCTCAAGGATGAACAGACTGGGAAGATCAAAAAGATCTAACACAAGACACAGAGTTTGGGTGGTAAGAGACGTGAAGTTCACAGATCACACAGATGGAAAACCTTTAGCATACATCACACTGCCAGAGTTGAGAGCAAGGGGAATTAAGAAGTTGCAGCAAACTGGAAATAGGCAGAAAAATATTTGCAGCATCTCAGCCAAAGTCCAAAAACTAAAATGAACTAGCTTGATCCTGTGCAGTCATCCTGTAAGGCTACTTTAACTGTGTTTCAGTATTCAGATATTCCATTCATAGTTAACATCCATTCAACTGAAGGCGTTACAAACAGCACCTCCAGCAGTATCTATATTGCACACTGCTTAGGCTAGAATACAAAGCATGTGCTTCACCAAAACCAACCAAGAACCATTTACTTAAGAGTGCAAAGACAAGACAACAAAGCAGACAAAAATAATAAGCAGACCAATTTTAATGAACCAATCATTGCAAACTAATAAGAAGCTGATCTCAGGCTCCCCCTAGGTCTGCAGTCTTTCTCATTCACTATTTCCTGGATGTCTAATATTCTAAATATTCTACTTGACACTATTTCTATGCAGAGCATGCATGCTTTTTCTGTAATGGATGGCAGCAATATTCCAGCAACATAGGAAGGAATGAGTATTTCAGTATTACTCATGATAACCTCCAGTTACAGAAAGCAAGAATCTGGACAGACAAACAACAGATAATACTCAAGATCTTTGTAAGAATGGCTCTTGTTCAGTTATTGGAAAGCTGGTATCCAAAAATACTGCTATGGTAACTTGCAGAGCTGGAGGAGAGAGTGCTGCTACCACCACAGCCTCATGCAAAACACAATCTTGCTTGCATTGTGGGGAATCCCCTGCACACCTTCCTACCACTGTGCAGCTGTGCCCAGCCTCAGCACAGGAAAGTGCATCAAGATCTAGAAAGCCATTTACATTTTTATATTTCAAATTGTGCCAGAGATCTTTCTTGTAATGCTTGTTGGAATATTAATGAAATAATAAAGTTGACTATTGATTTTTCACTAGTTCTTTGCTGCAGTTTTCAAATGGTAACCATGCTCCAGAAGACTTTTGTGCTATAATTCTGCTATCAAGATTGTTTTAAGGATTATTTACTTTGATTTTGTTAAGTGCTCATAGACTTGAAATAGACAATAGCTAAAAGGATGCTCTCGGTTGTGCAGTTACACTATTTGAGACCAAATCATGCTGCTTCTGTACAAGATAACTTCATGAAGTGCAAGTCAAACAACTGGTATCAGGGAAGTGCTTGACAGAAGTTTAAACTAGAGGTGGAAAAAGTGTTAAGCTACAGAGTAATGCAAAAAGGTATACAAAGTATATTTTGTAAATTTTAGCCATCAAAACCCCCCCCAAAAAAAGTTGTTAAAATAAGAAAGGTTGTGGAGTTTTTTTTCCTGTTCCAGTAGGAAATAAGATGCACGTATAAGATGCTAAGATTACATTTTCTAAAATCTCAAAGAATCAGAAGTAATGACTACATTACAATATACTTAAAAATTTTTAAACAGTAAAACCATGCTTTGATAAACATACTATTTAACTCTCCATTATGCAGTTACAGTGCTGTAATTTCCAACCAACAGCATTCATTTTTTGTGACTATATTAAGATGTCATTAACCATTTCATAATTCTCTCAATAAACACCATTTGTTTAATTTCTTCAATGTAGAGCCTATTCTCCTAAACAAAGGTAATATTTAGTTACACATTTGCATGATCATGTGATTATCAATCAATAAGGATCCATATTTCCTTGGGCAAGTAGTGAAAATCTGAACAATGCAGAACAGCATTGAAATCAAAGTTTCTGACTGCCAAGTTAAAGACATACTCTGACAGTGCAAATATATTGAATTAAAATCTATCCAAGAAGTTGCCGATTTTGCTTTTCTGACATTTGACTCCAAGGGAGTTTTAGTGCAAAGTGGATATGACACCTAATTTTGCAAGATGGGATCGTGTAACAGTCTATTGAGACACGAGATTGTATGATCCAGCAGAGTGGAATGATGCTGGTGCTGTTCACGAACGCTGTTCATTCAACATTTTGAAACTGAACACACATTCCTAGTTTGCTTGTTTCTTCGAATGTAAAGCATTCTTTGTTTATGATTTTAAGGACAACATTTGACTGGAAACAAACAAATCTTTTTCTAACGGGTGGGACTAGAGATGCTGTCAGACTTGAAAGAATTCATAAAGGAATAAAATCATGGTAGTTGTATCCACGCCTAGGATCCCAGCATGGAAAGAAACTGCATGTGAAGAAGCCTGGATACAGGACCGCGAAAGCATACTGCAATTAGCCTTTGGACAAACGGGAAATGCATGTTTTGTTTGGGACGTTCCCTCTGAGAATGCTATCACAGGGAGGCGATCCCTCACCTGTCCTGCTCCAGCTCTTGCCGTGCGGCGGGGCAGGGCAGGGCAGGGCTCCGCCGCTGGCGGGAGCGCTCCGGAGGCTGCGGGATGCCCCGCGCTCGCTCCGGGGCGCCGGCCCGGTTCCCGCCGCTGCGGAGCCCTGCCCTGCCCTGCCCCGCCGCACGGCAAGA
>JANPWX010000594.1:306586-402327 GCA_024734555.1 Trochalopteron elliotii | reverse complement strand
ACAAAGGGCTGTGCCGGGGCCGGGCCGGCGGCACCGCACCGGGCTGTGGTGGGCTCGGCAGGCGCCTCGCCCCCCGAGCGGCTCCCTGTCTCCTTCCCTCCACCTGGGGCTATCTCAGGGTTGCTTTTCTGTAGGCCCCGAAACGTGAGGAACGAGTGTTTTACCATGGGTAGGGACCGCACAGCCCCTTGTGTTAGTGACGGTGGGATCATCTGGGCACGGCTGGGGCTGCCACAGCCTCGTCTGCTGGCCCGTGTTAACCTGGCACACTTGGGCAGTGCCAGCTCCTCTGAAACGACTCCTGTGAGCGGGCTAAGTAACCTTCGGTCAATTTCTGCCTCCGCTTAATTGGGAACGGCGTAATTGCTCATGGACGTAGCAGGTGGCGCAGGCCCTGAAAAAAAAAACAAAAAACCACAGTAGTTGTACTACTTTCATGGCTGAGATTTGCAGGTAATGCCTGAAAATGTGAGGCGCGCTAAAAGTGTTTTAATTCCATGCTTGACTAATGAGGCACAAAATACCAATATGGTGATTCGATTGGATGCAGTGTCATTAAGAGAATAATGGTTTTAGATTTGCCCTTAAAGGGTTACTTTAATCTAGACTGCCTTACCAATCATCTAATGTTCTACTAAACACTTTTAAAAAACAGTTTTAGTAAACACTGACATTACTGCAATTTCTGCAGCCTGTCCTGATTTGCTTTCCTCAATCACCTCTTTGCCTAAACTATTCAGTTGTGGCAGTTGTTTCCTAGGATTAAGTCATGCTTAATCTTAACACTGGTCAGGTTTTATATTTTGCTGGATCAGGAGCTAAGTGATATACAAGAATTTATTTCCTAAATGTGATTTAAACAGTTTTTAATAAGGAGCTTGCATGGAGTCAATAGGTGTATTGAAGAGTGAACCTTGTATTTTCCATTCAGCTGGATTTCTGAAGGTGTGGAAGGTGAGCTAGTTAAAAGCTGGATATGCAGGATCAACTCAAGTATGGCAGCCTGGAATGTATCATGTAGCAATGTGCCTTGCTGAGAATCCAGCTCTGAGCTCCATGCTGTGATGCAAAGATTTCCTCAGGTAACCAACAGGTAGCTCAATTCAGGACTCAGATTATCTCTGCTGTTGTTACAGTCGCTGCATCTTTCCTTCCTTCTTTAGCACAGAGCTCTGAAGCGCAGTTTCAGTGATTGCTGTTTCTTTGGAGAGCTGCAGTGTACAGTCCCAGGCCCTGTAAAATCCTGGGATCACTGGAGTATGATGCTTACCCTTTTTCACAGCTTGCTGCACTCAGCATTTACAATGTGCTTCTCAGAAAGCCTTGTAGCTGAAGCAAAACAGATGCCCGTATGTGGCAAGAGTTCAAAGGTAACTGGCTCTTAGCTTTGGCTTATATGGGAAATAAATAAAATAATGAATTATTCTCTATCCATGTTATTGCCATTTTTACCATGCTGTATTCTGAGGTCAGAGGTCTCTAAAAGTGTAGTTAAAAAAAAAGTGCAGGATGTTTCTTTAGAATATTTGTTGTGTGCTGCCCTGTTTATTCTTTCTCAGCCGCTGCTCCAGTTAAAGGGGCTCTCTCTTGTAAGAGAACATTGTTTCATTTTGTTTCATTTCTCTGCCTGGACATCTGTCACCCTACCAAACTTGAGGTGGGGTGAAGCCTGTATGTTATAATGTTTTGTTATAAAAGCAAAGCAGTTAGGCTGACTAGAGTCCTTTTCTGAAGCCTATGAATCCTAGACTGGCTGGGAAATTAATGGTGTTTCTACTCTATCTTCTAGCAGCCTCATTAATTTTTCCACCTGAATTGATTAATTTAACATGTGTTTTCATACTTGAGGAGCTAAGTAGCAGGAGAAGCTTTTGCTCTTTTTCTACCATGGAAATGCACTTCAGACAGGTAATAGCTGGCTGGGAAATGAGCAACCTGGTGAGCAGTTGAGCAGAGCTAATAGAAAACAAACTCATTACTGAGACTATAGTCATGCAATTTATACAGATGCTTAATTCTGTGCTCCCAAGTAATAGAAACTCTTTGCAATGTAAAATGTGTTTTTACATGTCTGACAGTATGATGCCTGATCCCTCTAAGTGTATTAAATTGGGCAGAAAGGGGATTTTAGTTAGCTAAGTCCAATATTTTGATTAGTAACTCAGAACACTTGGGAAACTTTTGTCTTCAAGCAGAGAAGACATTGAGTCATCTGCTTGGAGACAGGTGCTGGTTATGAGCCATTATACTGGGTCACTGTGCTCAAGCCAGGTGTTCCTTGTTAGGTGTTTGTGTTAAAGAAAAGCTGTGAGCCACACTCAGGAACAAATGTGGGTTTGTACTTTTGGGATGGTTCTGGCCCTGAGAAATGTCAGAAGCATCTGTGACCTTGACTTGGGGGCTGAAAATAGACTTTAATCAATCTCTTTTTTTCTGTTTGTCAGAGTGAGTAGGTATGGGTGGGGAACTCTTAGTAGTTGACTCTGAAGTCTGAGCAAGAGAGGGTATTTAAGAACTGTGTAACTGAGTTTACTGGTCGTGATTGGATTTAAATCCTGGATCACACTCAGGTACAGAAAGAAAAAAAAAAAGGTATTTGTTCTTTCTTTTTAGGTTACCATAATTTTGATGGCATGTAGGCAAAACAGATTGAAGCAATGCAAATGGCTTCTGGACTTTTTGAATTATTGCAGTGTATATGGAGGGAAACAGGTTATTAATGCTGTTCTTAATTCAAGATGTTCTGCCCTTCTATCTAAATCTGAATTACGCAATCTACTGTAATAAAGTAAATCAGATTATTGGGTTAGGTTTTGATATTTTGCTCAAAATACTTGCAAAGTTCTCTTTATAATTAATCAGTTTAATTATTGACACTCACTGGGACATTCTTTAGTGATGGTATCGATACCTAAAATTATTCAGGCAAAGCAAAGCCAAACTTTGTTGAAGGGAGTTAGAGAAGCATCTTGGCCGTGATAAACTGCTCCATTTCAACCTCTGAATGCATTGCTGGTCCTCAGCATTGTGGTGCTGAAACAGTCCTGCCATACACAGTTCTGCCCTGTTCCCTCCATTGCTTTTCAGAAGTCTACCTTGGCTCAGAGACTTGTCATCCCCATGTGATAAGCTTATCATCCTAACCAGTTTTTAATCTCCTAAATAATAGTCTGAGGTTGGGGGAAGAAAAAACATCAGTAAATATATATTTTTTTTTTTAGAAAAGGGTGAAGAAGGATGAGATGTTTATGAAGCGAATGAACAGTAATCCTTTTAAGGAGTTCTGTAGCATGAGTAACTTGTATTTATTGTCCTTTCAAGGAAGCTAGTCTGATATTGTCTGGATGGCATTCGGTAACTCAGCAGACATGCACAAGACACTTACTGTAAGGTGTAGTCTGGGCTGCAGGGAAAAATGGACAGTGGAAATAACCTCTCTGCAGAGTTTGTGTGTTTATTTTTTATTTGTCTGTTGGTGTTACTAAAGGGTTAGGCAGGCTGAAAAATTGATTGGCTAAAAAAAAAATCAAGCTCATTTTGAGGTTTTTTTCCCAAGTCTCTTCTTTTTTTCATTTTTATTTTTCTTCCCCATAATTAAGAAGCATCTGGATGTTTGTGTTGCTATTGGGAACTTTGGAACTCTCATATTTCTGCCGGGTGATCAGTTGTCACTCAAGTATGTCTGTGTGGGTTTGGGTTTAAGGCTAGAACAGGGAACTGGCAGTGCTGGCAGTCCATGAAACAGTTCTGTACCTTTGGCAGCTGAATAGAATGTTTAGGGACCCAGCACTCAGAGTTCAAAAATTATTTGGGGTTTAGATTAGTAAACTGTACTTCAATAATCTTTTATTTACTTTGGCTGCAGTTTCACTTCCAAAATAGTCTGTAGAAAAAGCATCATGACTATATGTGTTAAAATGTACCTATATAGAAGTCTGAAGAGTCCTTGCTGATAAATATTACTTACATCAGAAAACTGAATTTCAGCATTAAGAAAGGTATACTTCTCAGTTAGAAAACAACATTATTTACTTTTTAAAGAAATTTGTTGCCATCTATTTTTTTTTAATCCTGGGGCTTTCAGACCATCAGCTACAAAAGCAATCTCAAATCTGAAGTACTGGTGCCTTATTGGACTAAAATTAGGTGTGCTAGACTGAGTCTCAGCATCCTGGAATCTGAATGGATCTGAGAGGTTAAATCAAATCAGGAGCAAAAACTGGTGAGAGGTGTGTTTTGAGGACACTTCTGTTTGCCTGCCTTGGTACAGGATTGTTATTTAGTGATGTGGAGTGTAGAACTGAAGACTACATCAGTGAATGTCTGAATGGATTTAAAATCATTCACTGCAATTTTGAATTTTTAAAACTGCTGCACACTGATAATCCTTAGTAACGGACCTTGGCCAGGATGGGGGGCATTGAGTTGGAGGAGGACAAAATGACCTGAAAGTTCTCTAGCCTTTTGTTTGCCTTTACCCAGTATTTGTGCTTCTTGAGGCTGATGGAAAGCAGAGATGTTGCTGAGTACTGCAACATTTGTAGAGCCCACAGCACTTTGAGATTGTACTTTTAGATCCTTACCTCCACAATATCTTGTTCTTGCACATTTTCTTCACATGTTATCTAAAATACAATTTCTTAGACCCATTTTGTGTGTCAGTTACTGTTGGGTAAGGGCAGCCTGTTTTATCTTCTCCATTTTTGTGACCATAACACTAAATCTGCTAGAACAAGGAGCAACTGTTTATTTCCATTTCAACTCCAACAACTGCATGGACTCTGCCTTATTCTTTTGTGTCATTTCCTATTCAGATGATTACTTGTCTTGCATCTTTGCTAACAGCCTCTATTCACATGCATTATAATGAGAAAGCACCATAATTTTCTTATTTCTCCCTTGCTGCAAAGGAATTGTCACTGCAATCCCACTATTCTTTTTCCCATCCCTCTCTTTAAAAGGACTTGATAAAAAGTTAGGGCAACGTGAGCTTATTGGGTTTGTTCCTTTTTCTGTTTGCTAGTTTAAGTGTACTTTTGTGACACCTTACTGGATTCTTGGCTTTTGGGGATAAGGCCCATGTTTGGTTTATTCTCAGTTTTACAGTACAGTCTGGGGGTGGGGTCTGGGTATTACCATAGCATAAAAATGACAGTGTAGCCCAGTAAGTTTCTGCAGAAAGAAATGCTTGTTTCACCTCCTTGCTAGGTAGCTGGGTCACATGCTGGACTAGTAACAGGGAGAGTTGATGGTAACTCTAATTGTCCTTTAGGAAAGTGCAGCCATTGGGGGAATACTACTGACAGGCAATAAAACTTTGAAAAAAAATCATAATCATATTTTTTTACAAGCTCCAGACTGCTCCATGCTGGTTTTCTTTTAAAAAGGACTATTTATTTCTAAGCAAGTCTTGCTATTCTTATATACTTTTAAATCTTTATTTATCCCATTTACTTTTTATTGTCTATTTTGTATATCTCTTTATTTTATTGTCTGATATACCTTCCAGAGTGCAATGCTGCAATGTTTGGAATTGTTTAAACTTCAGAGGAAAAAATGTTCTTGGAGTCCTTCTATCTTTCCACGTGATGCCTGTTTTTTTAAATGGTTGTGCAGTAGCAGGCTGTTCTGCTGGCATGAAAGGTTTGATAGTGATTCAGAAACAGTAACAGACTGAAATAGCCCAAAGTGAGAACAGAGTTTTAAGGTCACCTTAAAGCTCTGAAGCTAGGGCAGAAAGCGAAATGAGTGATTTCAAATTTGATAATTCCTCTGAAAGCATTACCAAAAAAAAAAAGGAGGTGGTTTCATGTATCTAATTAAATTGCAGTGTTGGTAGGTAGAAGGCATGTTTTCCATAGCCCAGTGAGCAGGACTCTGCACTGCAAAGCACCATGTTTAGAGAATTGTTTCAGACACAAGGTATCCAGTATGTCCGGATCGTTTTACTCCTCTGTGCTGAGCCAGATCTGAAAGGGACAGTGCACCCCGGCCCTGTGGCATCTGTGGCGACCTGGAAAGGAGCTGTAGGAACAGGAGAGCAGCAGCACTGCGTCACAGGAGAGCGAGCTGCTGGGAAATGGTGATAACCTGGGAATTGCCTTCCAGTAAGTCTTCACTTGGCTGCGAGTAGGAGGACTCACTTCATTTAAAAGTAGGGTTACTGACAGCTGCTTTTATATAGGAGGAGAACATCTTTTTTTGCTAAGAACACCTTTTCAAGTAATTTTCACTTCACTTTTGAGTATAGAGCACCAAGGCAGGAGAATGAGGTGGTACTTAAACACAAGTAATCAGAAGGGGGTTTATATTACTTTTAGAATTGGACATGATATATCTCCTGTCTAAGCACGTGCTGTTATCTAATTTACTTTGGAAGGTGAAGGAATATTCCTAAAGAATTCCTAATACTGTGTTTCTATTTGCAAGGGTGCTCCCACGACCCATTCTTGGTAAAATGGCCTGAAACAGCAACAGCTGTTCAGACAGGAATTCAAGTTCAAGCATCCAAACCTGTCTGAGAGTGCCTATGCCACAGCTTATCCTCTTAAAGGGAATTACAAACTGCTAGGGAGTTACCAAGTGAGTTCTGAAATAAAGGAAGGGCCAGTTTGGAAAGAAATATATGGGACAAATGAAATTGTAACAGGAGGGAAAACAGTGGGAATGGAGCAAATGGTCAAAAACAGAACAGGTGAGTTTGACGCTGTTTTTTTCTTCATCCCCTGGCATCAGAAATTCTGTGTGGACACGGCAGCAGCCTTGGTCCAGCTCCAGCAGTGACTGGGCAGGTGTGACAGGTAGGGACTCACAGCTGGGGATGTGGTGCTTCCTCCCTGCTGCGTGCATTGGCAGGTGGTAAGGAGCAGCAAAGTACACAGTAAGTACCCACATCTCCTACAGGGTACCTGTGAGTATAGCCATGGGTGGGTGGGTGCACAGCTTTGTGTGCATGAGTAGAACTTTGGGGGATTAGTGAAGAAAGATTCTTTATTTTTTAGGTGTTTATTAACATTTTGTTTAACATTTTATTGCCCATACTGAACCTGAAAGTACATTCCACTGGTTGCCAGTTAATTGTGTTCTGTTAATAAATCAATAAACCAGTTTGATTATGATTTGGTTTAAATGAAGTAAACTGAGCAGTTTTTCCCAGTCACAGCCTTAGGCTGTGGTTGTAGCTGTTACATGATGTGTTAATGTAATTATGAATCACAGAAGTTGTGTGCCAGTGGGAGGAGATACAAATGTTGAGGTTGCAAAGACATTCTCACTATTAATACAGTGGGATAGGACATTTTCATGACAATTGTTGGGCAAAGCAGTGGCTGATGCAAAGCACACTTCTGTGTGCTCTAATGAGGTCATTAAACTCAAGTGTGACAGCAAGCATGCTGTTCGAATGTGCTGAAATTATACTGGCCAGAGATGTTATTTCAGCTGTGGCTAATTAAGCTCCTATTACTAGTTATCATTAGTTCCCTATAGAATACATTGACTTCCTCAGATCTGTTTTCCTAATACAAAATGGCTTTCAAACACTGTTCTCAAAATTATTCTGGTTTGAGCAAACACTCTGAGCTTTGATGTTAAGCCTCCATGTTGAAGGAACTAATAAAAACCCAAGTAACTTATTCTGACCTCACACTGACACTGGTTTGTGGAGGAGTTTAGGGCAAGATAACTTCCAACTTCTACTTTCCTATGATCTCACACCTTGACATGCAGTTTTGCTTGTACAGGGAGTATGTGGTGATATTGTGGCTGTCTGGCTGTGTCCACTGCAGTATTTTGAGTGCAGTCACACCAGTTCTCAAAGCAGTAGCTTTGCTTCCTTAGATAAAATCCAGCTGTCTTTGGTTGCATAACTACTTAGATGTTCCTGCCTTTCTCATGAGTAGGAGGTAATCTCTAAAGATGAGATTTTTTCTCCTTGCCTTAGAGGTCCTGAGGTATGGTTTGTCTGTGTGCTCTGTTTTGGTAGAGACTGGAGGTGGCTAAACAAAGTGAGACACAGTTAAAGACAATAGATTTTGAACTGATAGCCCATGGAAGAGATGAGGAAGGAAAGAAAGTTTAAGATCCTGATTCTATTTTCATTTGCCCAGGGTAAGTTTAATAAGTTACCTAAGAAGATCACAAACCCAGGACTAGAAAGGACTGAGTCTGGTTCCTTGCTTTGTGATTGAAGATGGTTTCTTTGTATAGGCCCAGGTTATGTGTGTACAAATATTGCTTCAAAGCTTTACCACCTGAGTCTTCTAATTTTCAGCTTAAATTTATTCATAGACATTTTAGATCTGTTTTTGCTGATGTTATCTTTTAGCTTAAATAGTTTTAGCAATGCCTGTATTTGTAGAAAGCAGTCAGGAAATTTATGGTACCGTTTCAATTCCAGTTCTGGTTCAGCTGTATCTGAAAGTATCTTTGTGTTTCAAGCCCATAATTATTTGACAAGTGGTTTAGTAACCCAAAAGCAGTTTGACAAAACCTGAACTAGTTTGAACTTCATGACATCAGACTATTTAATACTTAAAAATGGAGAAATTGCATTGAAATTTGACAGGTGCATGAAATATCCATTTACTGATAAGGTGTGCCCCAGTAACTGCAAACTGGATGCAGATCGATCATCACAGGGTCATGGAGCACAATGAGAGTTCATTCTCCACAAGAGCCATTTGTCAAGGGGAAGGGAAAGGAAGAGGCATTTTGCTCTCTGAAGTCATTACTGTAGGAGAAACAGATGAAAGCCAGTTTTACGAAGACCATTTCTTAGAACTGGTGACGGAAAACACCGCCCAAAGTTAAAAAAAAAAATTCACCTGCATTTTAAGAAGAGAAAAAGTTTTAACTGCTGTAAATGCTGTGGAATTGAGGTTTGATTTGAGATCTGTCCTGTAGACACTTGTTTCTATCCTATAGCAGCACACTAAGCTAGTGATTTTTAAGGATATGTTATGTGGGTTTTTGGGAACATATACAAGATGCATCTGTGTGTACTCCATCCAGTCACACATCACCTCTGTGGAGGATCTGGCCTGTAGCTGTTTTGTGTCCATCTCCTGTGAGCACTTTGTACTATTACATTTTTCCCCCCCCTAATTCTCAGTCTCAAATAATTCTCTTCATATGATCTGCATTTCCACTGGAGAACACTTGTAAAACCAAGACGTTCCATAAAACTGTTGATAAGACGGTTGCTTACATAAACCCATGGGAAGTTCCTTTGTTAGGCATGTAGGGGTTTTGCATAGTTTTGTATTTTTCTTTGGAAAGTTCATTATTTGTCTTACAATCCATTCAAATCTTCTCCATCTTATAATTTCTCATGTGATACTGAAATGCTTCAACATCATGAGGAATATGATCAAATACATTTCCTTTGCTGTGGGTAGTTGGTGGTCTTCTATAAGAACCAGTGAGTGACCCTAAGTCACTCTGTAGTTTTGCTTGCTTTTCATTTTGATTGTTTGCAACATATATTTTGAATTATGTGCATAGACAAGTTCATTTTTACACACAATTAACATGAACTTATTTTCTAACTAAGCATATGATACACAAGGCATTGCGAAATAATTTATTTGTACAACTTTTAGTCATTAAAAGACATAACCTTATATGATCGTGGAAGGGATAAATATGGAAAAAAAAGTGTGATGTAAAAACAAGCAGACCACAGAGAAAAGAATGTGTCAATCTAAATTGCCAGGCATTTGTTTATTTATTCATTTAGCAAGGTTTAGAGAGGGGATTTAAAAAAAAGAAACACTTGTGTGTTGCAAGAGGTTTAGGGGAAGTGACTGCTGAAATCAGAGTATAAATGTTTTGCAAGGTCAGTCCATGGACCAGTTAAGTAAAAAGGAGTGGAAGTAACACCAAGTACTAAAAAAAAAAGTAGGCTACAATACTGGATGTGTTTGCTGAGTTTTTGAATCTCTACGATGTCGTTCCTGGGCTATGCAGCTCTGCTCTTGTGTTGGGTGCATTGTGCTGCACAAAGAGGTAAGCCTTAACTGCTGTCTTACAAAGTGTGTGAAGAGGGTAACTTAAAGGTAAAGCAATATGCAAAGGCGTTGTAGGTTTTTTTCATTAACTTCTGACATTAATTGACATTTCTTCTGGCAGCATTTAGCACCTTTAGTATTTAGTGTCTTGTCATAGGATTACTTTCACTTATTTCTTTGCATAGCTACTGCTGTTATTTATCTGTTGCCCAACCTTTTTAATGATTGATATCACTATAAACTGGAGCCAGACAACTAGTTTTCTATTAATTATGTTTGCTAATTCTTATATCTAAAACCAAGAAGTAACTGGTTAGATTAAAATAGAAATGCACATTTATGGAATATTTTGTTTCTATCTGGAATAACCTGTGAGGTGATCTGAGGAAGATGAATGATTACTACATTGACTGAAAAGCTTCTAACATATCTATCAACTGACTGCTTTTAGTCTAGGAAAGGAGATAAATATATACAGGTATGCTTTTTTCATGTTTAAAGAGGTAGCTAGTATTCTGTGTATCTTTTCAGAAACCTCTGATGTTGTCTGTTTCTCTGTTCAATGTATTTTTCTTGGTTTGTGTTTATATTATTTAGTGTATCTTTAGGTCTTTAATTTCTTTGCTTTATGTCTGAGTTTCTTTACAGAGTGTTGTGCAGAGGGTGCTGTGTGGTTTTGAGCTAGTATGTTTTTGCTTGGTTCAGATTGGTTTTAATTTTAGTTAAAAGTTATGAAGACCATATTAATCAAAAAGATCCAATGGATTTTACATTGAAAAACTGAAAAATCAGAAAATTAAAGGAGTGTCCTATCTTAATTAAATATAAATAAATACTGCCTCTAAGCAACTAATAGTTTATTTGCAAAGAAGTGCAGAAAAGTTCTGGAATTTGAAACTAAAGTTTGCCTGAATTTGCACTTTGTTTCCACAGTGCTTTTTTTAGGTCAGGGAGGTTGGAAAGAAATGTGAATGTAGCAAAATCTTATTTATCTAGGACAACTATTACCATGGGTCATGCAGGATTCTTGTTTAAGTTTCATGCTGAAAGTCTGTGAAAGTTGTTCTGAGGGCTGGGTTTTGCACAAGGACTGAAAACCACTTGTACCTGGATTTGTAATGGTGCTTGTACTTTGTAGAAGCTGCTACCAACATATTGTTGGCAAAAAGACAGCTTGAGCTATTTCTAACTGAGGTCAAGTCACATGTAAATACTGAATGAGTAATTCCTGCTCTCCTGGTCTGTCAGTATGGGATTTGAAGGTATCCATTCAGTGCATGCTTTTTAATATAGAAATAAAACCCTTCAGTATTGGTGAGTACATAGAGTGAGTGCATAAGGGAGTTAATGTGGATTTGAAGTACAACCTGCCAGCAGATTTCTTCACCTCAAGCCACTGAGGTGAAGCCACTGTGCATACATACACACACACATGTACATATATATATATATATAGACACACACATATATATACACTCTGTCACTTGATGGTAACATGTAGTTTAACATCAAGGCAGGAGTGGGGAAGAGTTTAGATAAAACCCAGAAAGACCAAGCACATCTTGCTAATGGTGAAGAGACTAAGGAGATTATCTGTCATTTTGAGGGGAGAGTTTAATGTAAACAAGGAAGAGTTAAGGGGCTGCATTCCGCACAACAGATGATAAAAATATGGTACAATTCAGAGGAAGGAATAGAGAAACTCTCCCTGTACTCAATAATCTTTTTTTTAAATTATGGGTTTCAGTGTGTGCTCTCAGCTTGCAAACTGAAAGTGCTAATTCAAATAAGGTCTAATTAAAAATGTGTAGAATTAGAAGCATTCTTTTTCTCATCATTACGAAGAACTTTTGGGGTAAACTAATAATTTTTAATGCATTTTAAATACCAGCTAGAGGATTCCTGTTCATTTTGCTTATTCCTACATTTTGCAAAAAATGTCGTTAGAATTTGAACCTGTCTTTTCTTGCTAAAAATGTCTCTCCTATGTATTTTGGAGTAGCCTAGTACCCTCTAGTGCACAGAAACAATAATTTCTATTTAAATGTAATCATTCATAGGAGGGAGAATACTTATCCAAGTAATTGGAAAAAAATGTGAATGTGTGGGTACATTCTTCCTTTAGCACATCAGCAGTATTGTTGAAGCTTGCCTAATTCTTCTGGCTACTTAAAACCGCCAAACTGATGTTATTAGAGCTCACAATTAACATTATTTTCTTTATATTTTCAAAATTCCATACAGAACACTTAAAATTATACAGGTTTTTTCTTGCAACAAATCTTTTTTTCCCGTTTTTAAAATAATTTTATGAAATTATGCCTCTAGTTTGGTTGGTAGTCCCCTGACTGAAATACAACGAGTTAGTTCTCAAGGGTCTTTGTAAACTCAAGTAAAACTCACTTTGCACAATTTGGGATTTCTAAGACAAAGTGAGCAGATGAAATATACCTTTTTCCACATCAGCTCCGTAACGTGTGGTGTGATCTCTGCAGTGCAGGTCAGTGAGCTTTAACTCCACATCCCTCACATGAGAAAAGATCCCAAAGATTTTCCCATAGTCCTATTTCCAGGCAGCACCTGGACAACCCATAGGAAGGTTTCAGTGAGAATTCTGCTGCTTTTTTGAACCCGTGGCCTTGCAGCTAAACTGGGGAAAGGATGTCTGTGCCTGGTCTCTGCTGAGTAATGAATCTACTCACCAAGGGATTTTCTTTCCTGGTGGACATTTCTTCTCCCATTTACTTTCTATACAGAGATTTCATTCCTTTTCCAAGGCTTTATTTCTCAGGGCTTGTTCTATTTATTCCTGATGAATGCTCACCTTTTGTGTTCAGAGGGAAAACAGAGTGCATTGCATTTATTTAGCTAGGCTGTTCAGACTCTGTTACTCTGGGTGAAGCTTCAGTTTCTAAAATGTGTACATTTCAGTCATCCAAGCACTGGAAATTAGTCACTGAAATTAGGGCAATTCTTTCTTGACAAAATCATTTGGTCTTTCATTAACAGTTTCCCAACGTTTGCTTCTTTCCCCTTTAGTCTGACTTTGCTCATTCTCAAGCTGTTAAAGAACTTCTTAATAAAATTCATTCAGGTTAATTTGTTGTAGTTCGTATAGACTTGGCTGTACTTTTCATGTGCACTGAAGAAGGCCCAGAAAGGAGCTTTTGGGCGAGGACTGTAGAATATTGAGCTAGTAAGAAATACCAGACACCACCATTTACTCCGCAGACTGAGTCAAAATGCTTGGAAGCTAAAGATCAGAGTGAATACCCAGAAATAATTATTTTGTGTAGTAAGGAACAAGAGGAAATAAGTTTTGGAATATCAGGTGATCTGAGCCTGGAGAGAAAGTTTAGGCAATGTAAAGGAGAGAGGTTTGGCAGAACTTAATCAAATGACAAGTGAAATAATGTCAGTGAAGGTAGTGGTGGCTGGAGAAGAAAATAGTTTGAAAGGAAACTCAGGAGTGCACAGAGTTGTTCTCTGTGGCAGCAGAAGGACAGGCCTGGAGCAGCTCCTGCAGATGGAAGGGTAGGAGGTGTCTGTGGTTGGGCACTGATCTCCTCTCAGGCTTTGTAACTAAAATCTGTTTTCATGAACCATCACTGTGCTGGGTGGTTCCTTGGCACCTGGCTATTCCTGTGTGCTTCTAAATGTCTGTTCACATTCCTGCAAAATGTGGATCCTTTTCAATTTCCTATTTTGTGCTGATTCAGTAGAAAATACGTTGGTTTGCTCACAAATGGCCCCAGGGTTTCTTGCTACATTACCGATTGCAAGATTGTTTTGGCGTTTGTAGCATGTACTTCAGTCACAAATGTTTTTATTTAAAATTCTTAGCTTGTGAAGAGCCCCCTCCTAGGAGGGTAAAAGAAGTGCCTACTAAAAGATGGGACAAGCCTCCCTATCCACATGGGACCCAAGCAACATACAGTTGTCGGCCTGGATATGTGAAAATTGGAAGAGTTGCATTTGAGTGTGTTGATGGAGTGTGGAAGCAGCTGGACCCAGTGACAGAATGCAAAAGTAAGTATTTATGCAAAAATATCTGCAGACATTTGATCTGGCAGACCGTGTTCCTTGCCAGTGATGTCAATGTGAAATTGTACCTTTGCTTGTAAATTACTTGTTTCTGCACTCTCTAAAATATCACCCTAAAAAGGATGTGTGCATAAGGGAACTTTTTTTGAAGTTCCTTTTTTCCAGATCAAAGGATTTTTTTTTCTTTACGGAAGATATTATTCTAGACCGACCTTATTAACCCAATTTAGATTATTAAAATTAATTAAGTTCTTAGAAGCTTGCTTTCAAAATTTTTTAGTCTAAGCAGGTTAAAGCACAAAGCTAGCTTCTGAACGTGAGTCAAGAGACAGTTTATTCAACTAGTTCTGTGAAAGATATAATTTCTTGCAAGTGGGAAACTATTTTTCCCTGCCTTTTCTTTTAAGCTGTAATTCACAATTAGGATGAGAACTGCTATTTATTATCTCTAGCATACTGTGCTGACAGTTTAAGTATCTCACACCCTCATACAGAATTCATTACTGAAGAAATTGAAGTTTGTTATCATTAGTCAATAGATACTTCTTTTCTGTAATAAATGAGCTTTAAACACAAAGGAATTTTAGAAGCAAGGAGTTATGCCTGTGTATCTAACATACAAAATTTTTACTAGTACAATATAAATACTTGATCTGAGAATATAAATATAAGTTCTGGGTGTTGTTCAAATAGAGATTGATACACACCGTGAGTAAGAATTAGTAAGTTACTAATAGCTTTTTTTACATTTTTGACTGAATCTCTGTCTCAGTGTTTGGATTTCATCGTGTAACTAACTAGTCAGTGAACAGGGGCCTGTACAAAATTTGGTGTGGTTTGTAGCATGTTTTAGCAAATGCTGCCACCCAGTGAGCAGCTGCTGCCACCGGCAAGGAATGCATGGGAGAGAGGAGGGGATGCTGTGCCACAGGCGGGAGGAACACGCTCCCCTGGCAGGACAGAGACAGAAACGTTGATCAGGACTTCCATTTGCTCTGAATCCCACTGGAGCAGGTTTAGGGCCTACTCAAACACATCTTCCTTAGTAAAAACAGAGAAAGTTGATAGTCCCCAGGAATTAAGTTATCTTGCTTGACAAGAATCAGGAAATTATTATTTTATATATTATAAATTATTCATATATTATAAATTATATAAATATTACCCCTTCTGCTGAGGAGGGTAATAGGTTTCAGCTATGCAGGTTATTTTGCAGTCCATATTATGAGATCAGAAGGGGATGAGATGAGAGAGAGGGAGGGTGCGTTCATCTTTGCCACTCTTTTGGGAATCCAAAGCAAAGAGTTAGGGCCAGGCCATAAGGAAAGTCCTGTGGGGAGCTTTGAGCAGCAAGGAACTAAAGACTAAAATAACTCCTGTGGCTTTAGATCACCCCACTTCACTCAGCACAATCCCAAGCAGATGGAGGAAATTTAATTTCTAATCATGGATGGATTCTCTCGTGGAGGCTTTGGACCAGAATATGTCACAAATTGTTAAAAATTGCTGTAAATTTGTTATAAAACTGAATATGAGTTCAGCTTCTTTAAAGGAATAAAGCATGCTAATTTCTTTTTTGGGATTTGTTGTAGGTAGGTTGGTTTTGTTTGGTTTTTTTAAATAAGCATACCTCCAGTGTGTTGAAAACTATGAAAATAGTGATAAAAAGGAGAGGTTAATCAAACGTAGACTGAACATTTCTGAATTTTTGAAAGTCCCCAAAGACCCATACTCACTACTAATCACTGGAAAAATACTGTCTTCCTCATTTTCACCTTCCTATGTGTGGTGTAAGCAATGCTTTTCCCTTTTTTTTTTTTTTCCAACCAGATAAGCCCTGTGGACATCCTGGAGACACTGAGTTTGGTTTCTTTGAACTTACCAGTGGAAGTGAATTTGTGTTTGGTGCCAGAGTTGAGTACAGATGTAACGATGGGTAATACTCATTTATTTCAGTCTGTGGGAATTAACATAAGGTGTTAATTATACTGTCAGTTATAGATTTGTTATCTGTAATACAGCTTGCTAATATTTAATGGTTGCTTATGTGTTGTAAAAAATGTTTGAAGGAAGACGTTTCTGGCAGACTCACTAACATGTCTTCACTGAATGCTTGAAAAATTTTCTATCCATCTTCTCCAGAGAAAACTGCAGCAATTTGAATACATGGCATTGTGCCTGTGTCTGGATATTTTCCTCCTGAAAAGAAAACCAGCTTCAGTACAGTGCTTTAGCCATGCTTTTGCAGTTGTTCTGTGACTGGAATCTAGCCTGCGTTCCACAAAGAGAGTTCTAAAATCAATATTTTCCTTAATCCCTTCAGTTCCTCACTGTCATTTTAGAGTAGTTGTCCTTTGTCTGAGTGCATTTGTTATGCAGCCAAAGCTTGCTATCTTTGTATTGAAGAAGCTTTCTTCCTTATTCCTTCCTACTCTCTGATTTGATTTTGTACTTTCCCATATGCAAATAAAAGAAAGCGAATAGGGAAAATGCAGGTGAAAAATTACTCAGTGCTGTCACATTTTGGTTATTCTATGCTGGAACACCTGGAGCTGTCTTCCTTTGCTTCAAAAAGAGCAGCACTGTTGTTTCTGTCACATAATGAAATTCTATTTTAGCATTTTTTACTTTTTATTTGGTAAGATACCAGATGCTCAGCCAAAGGAATTACCGTGAGTGTCAGGCAGATGGATGGAGCAATGACATCCCTCACTGTGAAGGTAAATGGAGTTTGACATTTAATTCTCCATCAAATTGTCTTTTTATCTGTCTGATACTATCTAAAATAATCTGTGACTGCTTTGCAAGTATTAATTCACCTATGTTTAAATTCAAGTTAGGGAGGAGTGAAGCTCTTACAGTGACTGCTCAGCTCTTTTAGTCTAACAAGCTTTTGTTAAAAACACTTCACAGAGTGGAGTCCTGTCACTTCCAGACTGGCTTAAAGCTGTGCCTCACCTAAAAGCCCTGATAGAGTAGCTGCCTGCAAAACACGGTTTCCAATGACATTTGGGATGATGGGTTTCAAACCAGTGTGAAGGCACTGTGTGTGTTTTTAGCTACTTTTCTCCTCCATCCTTGTGAACATCCTAAACACTGAGATTTTGTTAAGGTCTCCCTATTAGCATACTGTGGAAGACATTCAGTAAGCAAGAGTGAGTGTAAGGGGGACACAGACATCAAGACTTAATAGACTGGATGGCTCAGATGATGGTTCTAGAAACCTTTTCACCAGTTTCAAACCTGAATGATCATGAAAATAAGGTTCCTGGTCTTCAGAGAGATGATTTTTCACTGCTTTAGTTTAACATGTGTGGACAGCAGTGACATTTTTCTTTGGGTTAAGCATCTGATATCAGGAAAGGGTCTCTAAGAACAAATGAAAGTAGATATCTTGACCGGAGCTTGTTGCCTGGGGTTTGATACTTCCTTGGATTTAGATACTTTGCATTTAGTTGACTGGATTTTGAGGACCTTCACGCTTAGGTATTGAGGTCTATCTACACCATATGGAGCAAGGGTTTCCAACATTTTTTGTCATGTCTCGCCAAGATACTTCTGTTTCAAATCCTCCTAAGTTATTTCTTGGTCATGGTTGATTTTTCACTGAAATATGATTGCCTGTGAAAGAAAGACTTTGTAGACTGTCCTAAATATGAAGAACCCAGGAGACAGGATGTGAGCTCATGGAAAAGGCAGATGACTTTTAAGATGGCAAACTGTCAGAGATGAGTAGCTTTGGTAGACAAAACAGAAGCCACTTTTGTACCTGCTCAGTGATATCCATGTGATATTCTAAGAATGAGCTTTGATAGTCGTTTCCTCCCTTAATAAGACATATCTGATGACATAAGTTAATTTTTTTTTTCTGCAGGTACAAAATCGGGAAGTACGGGAGCTCTAATTAATGTCTACCACTGTATTTACTTTAGTAATATAATTGCTTTGATATCCTTAATTAGAATTTTAGTTAACTGAACTGTTGTAGGCAATATGTAATGCAGCACTGTTCCAGATGTCTATCCAAAGCAAATTCAGTTTGGAACAACTCTAAACAAAGTCAACTGATTTTGACAAATTTTGATGGTGTCAGTCAAGGCTCAGCTAACCATCCATAGGATGCAGGATCCTAGGGTAATTTAGACTGGGTGAGATCATCTAATTCAGTGGATGCTCTGTCTTCAAGGGCAGAGAAGAGGATGATGAGAGAAGGATCTAAAAGCTCCTTCCTATGTCAGTCTTTTTGCTTAGGGCTTTGTATTACACTTGCTGCAAATGGTATCTGAATACATAGCTAGAGTGTATATTTTTTAATTATGTAAGGAGATTATAGTGATTTTTCTGTATTTTAACATTTTTGTGTGTCAGCTTATTTCACAGACTAAAATTACTCAAAATTACTTTTTTTCCCCTTTCCTTGTTTTGTTTTTCCAGTGATAAAGTGTTTACCTGTACAAGAACCTGAAAATGGAAAGATAATTATGACTGGTGCATTTGAGCTAGGCCAAGAATATTCCTTTGGCCAGGTAGTAAACTTTGAATGTAATGCAAAACACAAGCTTGTTGGAGCTGAAGAAATCATTTGCTCTGCTAATGGAAAATGGAGTAATGATGTGCCTCAGTGCAAAGGTAAAAAGGACACTATTTACTGTGTGTCATTAAGAAGCTTTGTTCTCACAGACTTCTAGATCATGATTACCATGTGGGAAGCCACAAAGTTTTCACTTTATTTCACAGCAATTAAACGTTGTTTGTCTGTGGACAATCTCCACTGCATATATGAAAAAGTAGGATAAGAAAGACAAATATAATAGTACTGGATACTAATATAATGATAATAGACCATCTGTTTGTTCCACATTTTTCCTACAAGCTGTATGTTTTGCCAGGCTGCAGTCAAGTTCTTTGATATGTCTGCATAAGAGTCAACCACTTCAGTGTTGATTTAACCAAAATAATCAGAAACAACTTTGAATCTGTGTGAACCAAGCTTAGTAAACAAGTAGGATTTAATTTTTAGGGTGTATAGAATAATAATAAAAAAAAAGTTGGATTTTTCTTTCCTCACAGTAATGTGTTTGGAAAATATGGAAGGTTTGTGTTTAGTTTCTACAGAACCCCAGAATCAGTGAGGTGGTGTGGGACTTCTGAAGGTCCCTCAAAGCAATTAACTGGGCCAAGTTGCTCAAGAACGTTCAGTCAGCTTTGATATCTCCAAGGATGGAGTTCCACAGCTTCTCTGGGTAACCCACTGCAGTGGTTGAACTCTCTTTAGTTAAGACTTAAAGTGGAATTTCCTGTATTTCAACTCATGCCCATTGCTTCTCACTGTGTGGCTGGTGGCCAGTGAGAAAGGTCCAATTCCATCCTCTTTACTTCTGCCTGCGCCACTGGAGCCAGGAATTTACACAGGTAAAAAAGTCTGTCCTTCCTCCCCCAAGCCATCTTTGCTCCAGACTCTCTTAAAACTATCTCTGTCTATCAGTTTTTCCAAGTCCTTAATTATCTTCCTGTCCCTTACTGGGTCTGCTCCAGTATGTCCCTGTCTTTCCTCTGCTGGGAGTTCCGACCTGGAGTGATGTAGAGGGGCAGGATCACCTCTTTTGGTCTACAGGCAGCACTTTTCCCAGTGGAGCCCAGGGTGTTTTCTTTGCTGCAAAGGACCATTGCTGGCCTCTGTCCAACTTGTCCATCAGAACCACCAACATATTTTCTGCAAAACCACTTTTCAGCCAGTCATGCTGCCCTGCCTGCAGCTGCTACTGATGGATGGGATTATTCCTCCCAGTTTCTGAACAAAGAATGGATGGGATTGGGTTGTCAGGGTGAGAATGAATCCTGGGAAATTAATGGTAACAAACACCTAAATATTCAGAACATCAAGTTTCTTAGATTATTTCTATGTTATTTGATCATGAAGTATGTGTTTCGAAGAGCAGAATATGCATGTCAGGATGGCAAATACATTTATGGTTTGCTCACAATTCCAGGGCTGCATTTTGCTGCTTTGAAACCCCCATTTATTATAGTTCATACAGCATGAACTGGAATTAAACATTTATGCTTGTAACATTTGCAGAATATAGTGAATTTCATTAAGCAGTGGCAATTTCCATGAGCTATATTTCATTCTAAACACAAAGTAAATTCAGTAAAAGAATCCAAGAGAGCTCTTTGGTGTCCTGTTCTGTGACCTAGGAAACAAAACATTGAATGTCTTCTGGTTTTTGAATGCATTTTTAGGAAACTGCAAGGTCTTGGTGGTTTTATTTGGTTTGGCAAGGAACTGGGAACACTGATGTTCTTTTATAGATATTAAGCATTCTAAGTGTCAATTTTTCAAGTACTTTAATTATTTTTTTCCTTTTGATGTTGTGATTTAACTCATAACCTACTGGCTCTGAGAGAACATTTGTTGGAAATTACAAAGAGCTTATCTGAATACTATAAAATCCTAAATTTCAGCTAGCCTAGTGTCTTATTTTGGAATGTCTTCTGCCTTCTCTCTTGATTCTAAATCCATTAAAGTTCAAAGCAAAGCCCTGAAATCTATCTTACAAACCAATTTGCAATTGAAGCTGTGCTACACCACATTTCCCACCTGGAGATCAAGTAATTCAAGAATCAAGTGAGTGCTCAAATAAGTTCCAAACAGCTTCCAAATGCAAAAGTTTTTGTGAATTCAAATTAACCACCACCCCACCCCCGAAAAAAAAAAAAACAACACAAAAAACCAACACAAGCCAAAACAAAAAAACGCTAATATTTATTGTCATAGAAATTTATTCTTAGCAAATAAAAATTAAAATACCTGGATTTTTGTCTGTTTCAATTTCAGAAATTATCTGTGATGTCCCAGAAATTCTGCATGGATATGTTCGTTCTCCAAGGAAGACTTACAAGGAAAATGAACTAATGCAGTTTTTCTGTGAAGAAGGATACAAATACAGTAACAGAGCAGATACACTTTGCACTGAATTGGGATGGAATCCACCTCCCTCTTGCACTGGTCAGTCTTGCTTAAAGTGGTTTTGCACTTTAGTTGGGTTTGGAAGTAATTTTTGAGATTAGTAAGTTCATTCATAACAAAATAAATCCATCCATGAAGACTGGAAGGATTAAGTGCTGAGAGGACCAAAGAACTGGTTAAGCATTTCCATGAAGAGCAGTAGCAAAACCAGAATCTTGTTGCAAATCTCTACAAATTAATATATTTACCATGCTAAAGCTCCCTATTGTTTTTAAACTGTCAAATACCTTCTGAGCAGTTCATGTGACAAATCCATAATTCCTGGGACTAGTCCCGTTTGATATCAGCCATCTGGGGTCATGGATTTTACTTTAATTTCATTCAACTACAGCACTTGAAGTCTGTATTTAAATCTCCAAAGATGCATGTCATATCCTAACTGAAACAGTTTGATGAAATTTTGGGGAATTTATCAGTGCCTTGAATTTCCTTCAAGAAGTTGCCAAAATCTTGAAACTGGGAAAAAATGTTGGCAACAGGGCAACATTTTAGGATTTATGCACCACCCACTTTGCTGGGACCTCTTCCAGAAAGACTCCTTTAGAAATAAAGACTTGTTGTCAGTCTTAGGGCCCACTCAGTTTTTGACCTTTCTGATTCAAGATTAGTAATGATACTAATTAACATGCATTGCCTACAGTTTAACAACATACTACTTTTAAGGAGTGCCAAACAACTTTTTTCTAGACAGTGATATTCTGGGATCTGGTACTTGGGGTGTACTCAGACAGTGGTTCTGGATCCTACTGGGCTTAGCACTGGACCTAGAGGATTCAGCAGAGCATGCATGAAAACTGATTCACCCACCCTCACTCTGCAGCAGCACCAACCTGGAGTTACCTTACAGTCATCTCCTCCCAGCCCTCAGGGTGTTGGTGATGTTTTCTGAACTGGAAGAAGACACAAAAAAGCCCCAAAAGACAGGCTCTGGTTTATAAACATGTTTGCCTGACTTCTCTGGGCATAAAGATATCTTGAGTTTTTTAGAATAAGATTCTTGACCTCTTTCAGTAGTTGAAATACTTCCAGTGTCAGTGAAGGACACTAATCTTAATGACACTTTAATGATCAGTTCCTAGTCAAGTATAATTATTTCTGCATTTAGGACCTGCCAGTGAAACTGCCCTCCTTTGGGACAGTGTCCATAAGCAAGCCCAACAAAACCCAGCTGCAGAATGATCTACAGGAAAAAAATTAGTCAGGTTCAGCTTGATGTCTTCCAGTTCTTTCTCCAACCATTCTCTTTGCAATTAAGTTTTAATCTTCTAATTAACATAACATCAGTAAGAGCTGTCACTCTTCTCTTACAGAACCATACATTTCTAAGAGTGAGGAAGAAATGTAATCTTTTCTTTGCTCGAAGAAACATCTCTTTAACAATTTTATGCATTTATGGCTAATATACTAGGAAAACAAAAACTTAAGCAATAAATTTAAACATACTCTTCTTTTTTCTTTTCCTGTTTTTATTTAGAAATTGTATGCTCTCCTCCAGTAGTTTTCTTTGGGAACTTTAGACCTCAAAAAGACAAGTACACAGTGGGTAATAGAATCACAGTAAAGTGTGATGATGGGTATCATTTTAAAGTGACGACTGGCAGAAACACTGAAACAGCTGAATGCACCAAGAATGGCTGGGTGCCTGAGCCAGCCTGCGTCCGTAAGTAGCTCTCATGAATGAAGGTACAATGTAGAATTGTTGGAAGTATCTCAAAGAAAAGAGCAGAACTTGAGGAACATTAGATATGGAATAGTTGCTTATTTTTTTCTTTGTACTGTAAAGCTTAATTTGATGGTTTAGAAAAATCACCTATAAAAACAATCTGGTATAATCCAGATTTACACTGTATTTATTAACACGTGTATTACCTCTTACTGTATTTGCAAATCTGTTAAAATGTGCTATAGTCAGCTCATTGTCAGGAAGGTTTGTGCTCCACCTGAGGAATAGCATCCCAGTCAGGATTAAAGGACAAGGGGAGTTTAAAGAAGCCAAACCACAGATAAGTGATTGGAAGGTACCTTGTAGTATTTCCTTGTAGTATCACAGCTCTAGATTTTTACTTGGCTTGTAATTTGGTGGTATGGACAGTCACAGGATTTTATCTATTTTATAACTTGTCGGATAACAAAGCAAGATATTCTTGATGGTTGATGAGTTCTTTCTTGGGTTAAGCTTCCCGTAACTGCAATGATAGTTTTGCCCAGTGAGCACAGTATAAAAAAATGAATATATAAATTAGCAGGTAGTTTTATAATTTAACGCTCTTTGATTTTTGGTCACTAAAAAAAACCTTAAAATGAGAGAGAAGTCCTGATGAAATCAGTCTTGTAAAGGAACCTTTGGATAAGATGATTTGAGCTATTTCTGAAACATGCTCTTTTACTATCTGAGTTAATGTTTTCTATATATCAGTTGGGCTCTAAAATTCAGGTGTCATTCTGAGACAACTGCACTCATTATTGAATGGTCTATCCAGTGGGTGATCTGCTCTGCCCTGGCATGTAGGCTCTGGGTCAGAACATTTTGGGAGGAACCTGGGTAAAGTTGAATGGAAGCTTCTAAGAATCCCCTCCTTCTGTCCTGGACTTGTCCCTGGAAAGGGTCAGTTCTCCTGTGGAAACAAGAGAAGAAAATTAAAATGCCGCAGCTTTAAAACAAAAATGAGAGGAATCAAGAAAAGCTTTTGGTGCAGGATCCTAAAAGTTACAAATGGAGGTGGCAGGAGTCAACTCAATTTTAAGAGTTCACAGTTCAGTTTCTACATCTGAGGTGGATGACTAGGCTCCCTTTATGGTCAGAATAGGAAATTTAATGAAGACCCTCTACAGTGTCATCTCACTGTACAGTGAATACAAACCTTTGTTCTCACAAATCACCTCAGGAGTCTGCTGAGAATGCTGGCTGGATTTCTGTTGGTTGCAAATGGAATTGAGGGAAGTAACACAGCTTCAGGCACTGACAGAGACCCCAGGAGCAGCATGTGATTGTTCCTGCACTCCTTAGGATTTGCCAGGGTGTACAGTCCTTGTTCTGCCCCTTTGTGACATTTAAAACACTCAGATGATGAAGCTGAGTCTGAATTGTGTCCTGAGCTTTTGTCATGCATGTGTTGATATTGCTGCTCTTACATTCTCTTTCAAGGGAAACCGTGTGACTACCCGGCTATAGAAAATGGCAGGTTAAGTGATTCAGAGGAGTACAACAGACAGTATAACTTTCCAAAAAGATTTGGACAGAGTGTATATTACTACTGCCTCAGTGGCTATTTAACCCCCACTGGAGATACCTGGGTTCGAATCACCTGTTCTGAAAGGGGCTGGTCTCCAGAGCCAGTATGCCTGAGTAAGTACATTTCCACTATACACTCCATTCTCTTTAATTATCAAAGGTCTCTGCAGCAGAACTTCTTCTGATGGAACACAAGACAAAACAGTTTCTGACAGTCAAACTGCTTTAGTTGACCCCTGGAACTGCACCCAGGCAGTCTGCCCATCTGCAGAGCACAACCCGTCAGCTGGGAACACTCTCAAATTATGCTATTGGAATTTGAAGATTGTTTACTCCTGAAAATATTCATTAGAGTAAGAAATACATGGTAAACCTTCCTCTTCTCTGGCTTCTGGGTAACATGCAAGCATATGCTTTCATTTGCTCCACAGCTGCACACACAGAGTTCCTGCTCTATGGAAATTTATTCTCCCTTCTGTGGCTTGGGCACTCTGGCACTTAAGTCTTCACCCTCTCTGAGAAGCATTGCTTGGTCCCTAAGGGAAACTTTTAGAGCTGAAAAGGTGTCACGCTTTTGCACTGAGCTGAAATTGATCATGGTAACAGCAAGAGAACCAGATACACTGACTCAGATTTAAACTCAATTAGACTTAAAATTAATCTAAAGCAGCAAGATGAGGTCTCCTCTCACACATCCTCAGTCCCAGCAAAGTTCCTACCTACTGGTAGGGCACAAAAGTGGATGACAGAAGGTTGCTTTTTTCCGTGTTGCCCTCAGTGGAGTGGTGCTCAGTGCAGGAAATGAGTGGAGCCCTGCCTGGAGGAAAGGAGCAGGCACTCAGATAACACAATAGAACTTTCCTTCAGCCATCTGCCTGACATCTGGACTCCTGGGGACAGGAGGCCTTAGAGCCAGTGTGCTAAGCTGTTGCTAAAATCTCTAGAGCTGGTTTGAGAGGCTGCTACACTTGCCCAGAGATGATAAAATCTCCTGGAGGCAAATGCTGCAGTTCACTCAGGGCATACACCGACATTCTAGAGACATACCAGACCAAACTGATGTGAGAAGCACTGAAGTGAGCCAAGCTGGCTTGTCAACAATAGGTCAGAGATTTTTGGTTACTGGGCCACCTCCTATCACTTCATGTAGTGACTTCCACTTCTGTTCCTGTGATCCATTAATCACAAGGCACTGAAGCAAAGCACACTTTCATTCAGGTTTGCACACGAGTGTCTTTTTGCCATACAAGGCTACAGAAAGGTGCTTGGAGGCCTGTTTGGTAGTAATGCTCCCTAAGGATTCATTTCTCTCAGTTCTTGCTGAAAAAAATTCTCTGGTTAAACATACTTTCCTTCCTTCTTTAGGAAAATGTTTCTTCAGTGGGCTGGAAAATGGTTATTTCGTACACAGATGGTGGGAGAAGTTTTACAAGGAAGGTGAAAGAGTCAGATATGTCTGCAACAGTGGCTACCAAGCTCAGCATGAAGAAGTCACATGCACAAGGAATGGCTGGGCACCTCCTCCCAGATGTACCCATAAAAGTGAGTGTATGCTAGTATTTAGGTGAGGTTTCTATCTAAACTATTCATTGTAGCAGTTATTCCTGAAAATGAAGACTCTTTCGCAGGATGATTTAGCAGTCAAGAATTTAACATACTACAAAAGTTTTCTCTCAGAATATAAGACTGAAACATCCAACCAAGACTTCCATCTGTTTAAATAACATGAAATATTATGTATTAACAAGTTATGAAATTAAAAATGTATTCAATTGACCATGCGTTAAACAATTTTCAAAATCCTACTGCTGCTTCTGTTGCCATCCTTCTGCTGTGATTTTTATGCATGTAGTTTAGCAGTGCTTTACTTGCAAGGACTCTTGTCTCTGTCTTTCAGAAAAATGCCAGGGTACTGTTTTTGAGAATGGCTTCTTGAACTCGGCGAGGACATCATTTGATTTAAAAGAGAAGATCTTGTATCTATGTCACTCTGGCTTTGTGACTCCAGAAGGACAAGACAGAGGACACACACAGTGCCAAGAGAGTGGCTGGACTCCACCTCCAAAGTGCATCAGTGAGTAGCTAAAGGTTTCAGAGCTGCCTGTCGTTGTCACCAGTGTATCCTGTGGACATGGTGTCCTGTGGCCTCAGGGATTTGTCACCTGGATTTGTCAAGGTTTCTTACTGGGCAGAGGGTGACTGCGAGGGCAGATCCTCCAGAGATTAACCTTTCTCAGGCTCCAAGAAATAGAGAGAAAATGTAAAGGATCTTTTCAACACTGAGTAAATGGTAATCACTGACATCTTCAGTGGTTCTTGCCTGACACAAGGTACACTTGCCCAAATTTACTCCCAATTTATGAAGCAACATCTCTGAACTGAGGCATTCTGCCAAGAACTTTATTGAAATGTGACCAAGCTAGAGACAAATAGAATTCATTATTTCAAAATTCCTTCCTCTCCTGAACACAAGTGTAGTACAGTAAGAGACTTAATCTTGTCTTGTTATATGTTGGGCGTAATATTGACCAACCTTAGCTGCACTTTTATCTTGTCCTGTCATTTTTTAGATTGCCTTTACCTAGGATTTGTAGCTTTTTTCTGACTTGCAACTGGCCATGGGAACACAAACCATTTGCTGTGACACCTAAATTAATAATAATGATAATAATATGTAGCAGAAGGAAATAATTGGATCTAGGAAAGAAATATTTATCTGAAATATTACTTCTAGGCAAATTTTGGAAGATTAATGCAATAGATAATATGTGACTATGGTGCATATCCTACAATAATATTCTGACAATGCAGAATTATTGATGTTTCAAATATACCTACAGGAATGATGCTTGCAAAGGGCCATGTTTCTGGATAAGTAAATGCACTGACTTTGTTTTATTCTACAGAATCATGTAAAGCACCAGGGGACATTTTGATTCACCACACAAACAAAACTGTGTTCATGCCTGAAGATACAATTGAGTACTCATGTTTGGAGGGATATAAAACTACAAATAACATGCCAACTGATACCACAATATGTGGCAAAAATGGAGAATGGAGTCCGGCACCCCAGTGTCATGGTGAATATTTTTGTGTTTGCTAATCAGTGGCACTGTCTGTGTACACCCTGTGAACCTTTTTTCTTTAAGCTTTCCTTTGATTTTGTTCTAACCAGGAGCATTTCATACACTTTGTGTAAGTTGTCCACTCTACATAAAAATACTTTTTCTCCACAGAAATCCAATGTGCGCTGCCGCCGTTGAGAAATGGAGATTTCTCTCCTAAGAAGGGCAAATACCTCAGTGGAGCTGTTGTGAAATTTACCTGTGCAAAAAACTATATAAGGGTGGGACCTGCCTCTGCTCAGTGCTACCACTTTGGATGGTTTCCATCACCACCAGTGTGCCAAGGTAATTCTTCTGCAGTGCTGAAACTGAGCTGGTGAATGGCTTGCCCAAAATATTAATCAGGTTATTTACTTCTGTGTTTGAAAAAAATTTTATTGTTCAAAACTGCATAAATAATGTGCAGTATGGCAATGATGAATTTGAGTAGTGTCCTCTCTTAATGTATTCCAGAGGTCCTAGTTTTGCCATTTTCTAATACTGATACCCATCAGACATTGCCTCCTGTGCTTTTTTTTTTTCTGATCACATAAAATTGAAGGGGA
Source organism: Trochalopteron elliotii (assembly GCA_024734555.1). Classification (NCBI taxonomy): domain Eukaryota; kingdom Metazoa; phylum Chordata; class Aves; order Passeriformes; family Leiothrichidae; genus Trochalopteron; species Trochalopteron elliotii. The sequence goes on along the minus strand of JANPWX010000594.1, from coordinate 374,338 downwards.
AAATCAGATTTGGAGATGACACAGAACTGGACCCAAACAAAAGAACCTCAGTGAAGGATTTTCCTGTGAAATTCTTTGTTTCATATAGTAGGATGAGCACATTCATGCAAAAGGAAAAATATGTACCCCTGTACTTAGCATTCTTTTTAACTTAGGACACAACTTCTGGCATTTGAAAAGAGCTTCTTGTGCTGGTGCTGAGCCCTGTCATGAGGTGCAGAGGCTTTCACAAAGCTTGAGAGAAGAAAGGCACCTCCCTTTGTTCCCACTCAATCAGCTTTTATGGTGACTCTTATTCTGTCATCCTTCTTTTTGCTCACTGTCTTTTGCATTTAAAAGCAAGACTATTTCACATGTTTGGCTCTTTAGCTCAGGAACATTTTAAGTTCCCTTAATAGAAGTTCCAATCACTGCATCAAAAGTGAATTCCTTTAATACTCTGTGTGTGTCTATATTTATTATTTATATATATACATTATATATACTCTGTATTTTTATTATTATTTTTTTTTTCTGAGTGATTTTTTGGACATAGGTAATTCGTTGCAGAATTGTCAATTTTTTTTAAAAATACTGAAGTTGCCATTCTTGTAACATTTTTTTTCTTTTCCCTTAAAACTGGGTTGTTTTTATCAACCACTTTTCTCAGAGCAGGCATTGACAGTGCATGGAAGTGGGAGACAAAAGTGAGCCTGGGTCACCTGTATCTGTTTGTGATCTCCAGCCCAGCACAAATCCAGATATTCAAAGGCATAAATCAATGACCCGTTTAACACATTCCACTGATTTTTCTTCACTTTAAATGACACATTGTTTGTTTATGTTGTACTTAACGTATCACTGTGGTTGAAAGTACTGAGTTCAGAGCATAGATTTGATCTCTTGATTTCAGTGAGTGTCAGTGGGTGTGGCCCTCCCCCTGAAATTACCAATGGAAGTATTGTTGATGGCTCTGTGGAACAGTACCAGCATGGGGACAGAAAGCAATATGAATGTAACGGCGAATTGAAGTTGGTTGGATCAAAGGAAATAGAATGTATTGATGGACAGTGGTCAGCTCCTCCCTCCTGCATTGGTAATCTACACAGTTCTTACTTCTGAGAAGTCTGTCATTTCCTGCATGCCATTACTTCAGAGATGTTTTCACAACTAAAATTACGTATTTGCAGATGTAATGTTGTGTTCGAAGTAATAAAATAAAAAGATAAAATTGTATGACAAGCCCTTACCTTGTGCTGGCACCACTGCTGCAACAGTGCCAGCCCAAAGCAGGAACTGCAGTTCTCACAGAGAGGTGACAACTCTGCAGTCCTCTGAGAGACCTTACAATGGGTTTCAGTTCTTGTAATAATTCCAGCTGAAAGGGAACATTACAAATGTGCAGGTGTATGATCAATTATAATTTTGACTGATCAGAATCAGTGATTTAGGTGACTTGAATGAATTGAAGTTTTCCTTACTCTTTATGGTTTATGTACCAACCGTTTGGGAAAGTGCTGTCCACTGAAACTACCTGTGGATGATGCCAGTGTTGGAAAAGAAGACAAAAGAGAGGAGAGCAATTTAGCAAACTGGCTAAAAGAGATACATACTCCAGCTGGGTTGAAATTTAGTTGCTGCAAGTAGTGGGTGTAGGTTTGGTTCACCAAATGCAAATACAGTTATTTTTATTTAAGTTTTTTCAGCGATTGATATTTGATTTCTGTATTGTTGTGGGATATTTCTGCTCTTTTCAACAGAAGACAAAATGCCATGTGAATCACCTTCCTCTATCCCGAATGTTGTTCTGCATCAGGCAGAGCAGAGCCAGTATTCCCATGGGAATGAAGTCACTTGTGGATGTAAACCAGGCTCTGACAATACTGAGGAGATGAAAATAAAATGTCTAAATGGCGAATGGAAGCCTTTACCTGTTTGTGCTGGTAATCTTTTTTCCATAAAATTTCAGATGTGAGTGTAACATAGTTGTGTAGAAAATTTGAAGGACTTCAGCCATCAGTATGTAACCAGACATGCTATAGTTCCATGCATCAAAACAAAGTGAGTTTAATTTACTCCTGTTAAATGGAAGCATGTCCTGGAAAGACTCTGCACCTACAGCTTTGAAAAGAGAAGGAAATAGACACTTGCCCAGTGGTTAAAGTGAATTCTTAAAAGGAATTAATTAAGATTGTAATTAGTTGTGTCACAATTAACTAATTAGGTAATTAATAATGTGTTAGGCTTATCTCTAACCACTTTTATGTGGATTAGGCCTTCTCACAGAATGAGTGAGGTTGGAAAGGACCACAGTGGGCCATCTGGTCCAACCTCCCTGCTCAGGCACCCACCCAGTGAAGTTCTCCCTCAAATTCACGTGGAACTTCTGTACAACTGATGACATCTTCATCAGTCCATATTGCCAGATGTAAATCTATTTTTTAAGATCTTTTTATTGTTTTTCAGATGCATCCCCTCAATGTGTAATTCCAGAGGATGTTGAGCTGGTACGCTCTGACCAGTATCCCATGTCAAGGAGGAAGACTGGGTTCCCTAAAATTATACATTACACATGTACATTAACTGATAGAAATGTTAAACAGGCAACTTGTGTGTCTGGGAGATGGACACCAGAGATTGCATGTCCAGGTGTGTTTTTACATTTGCACCATTTCTTTTGATGTAGGCACAATAAATTGCTCATTGTTAAGGATTCTTAGCATTGCTGTAGCACTAGGCTGAAACAGAAATGTTTACTTAAACATATGCTAAAGGGTAGTGGTGGCCATCATTTGAGCAGTAAACTAGGTTTAGGGATGCACCACTTTAGTAAGGCAGACTTCTTGCTCTCTGCTCTGACAATTGGAATGGTTGTCACTGGCACTTCAAATGTGAGAAAAGATGCAATGATCAGTTTAAGCTCAGTTCTTCAAAAGGGTTTTACCCTGATGCAAAACAGGGAGTACACAGCTCAAGCTCCAGTCAAAGTTCCTTTATTTCCTCTAAACCTTCATAATTTTCCTATTCTATTTTTTTCCTCCATCTTTCCGTTTGCTTCCTAGTGAAACGATGAGAAAAAGGCTGAGTTGGCCAGTGAAAAACCCCAGACCCAGAGGAGGCTGCCCAGGTGTAACACACACCAGAGGTCAATGTCTTCAGGGCTGCCTTTATGCATGGCAGAGCAGGATTTTGTCTGTAGAAAGTGTGGTTGTAGAACAACCATTGCCTCGTTCCTCACTTTGCTTATGCCAGATTTATGGGAAATGGTGCTCCCCTGGAAGTGGGAGAAGTATGGCAAGCACTGTCCCTACCTTAGTTTTCTGGAACCACTAGAAGCAAGAAATCAAGCTCTGGAAGACTCCTCAGATCTCTGTCCTAGATCTACCTCGTTCTCTCCCTTTTTCTGTGCAGCTGTATGAGAAAGAAAGGAGGGACGACAAGAAACTCCATCTTAGCTTGGTGTGGACAACTGGGACTGTCTTTTCTGTGACTCTGAGAGCATATGAGCACCTGAAGGCAGCTCTGCTGTTTCTGAAGCAGAACAGAATAATCACAGTATTAATAAAAGGTTGAGATAGCTGTTGGAGTTATCTAGCACCTGTGTTGTCTTGGTTGTTTTTTTGTCTCTGCTGAACTGCTGCACTTTCTCTTTGTTCTATTGTAACATGAATGTGTGTCCTTAGCTGAGGAGAGTGTGTGCCCACCTCCACCCCAGGTGTCTGGTGCTCAGCAGACAACAGCAGGAAGAAACTACAGGGATGGGAGTAAAGCAGCTTTTTCATGTCTCGATGGTTTCCAGCTCGTCGGTACAAAGGAAATAACCTGTACAGAAGGGAAATGGCAATCACCACCTCACTGTGTGGGTCAGTGCTGGCATGTTTCTTTTCCAACTTTTTGTTATCTGTCTTACTAATTTGCAGCCATCATGAGCAGGAGGCTGCTGTTATTTACCTAAGATTATCATGAACAGGGAACTGCAGGAAAGCAGTAGAACATACGTTGCTGAAAAGGGTGCAAACAATTGCAGTCTTTTGATTTACACAGACTTATCTGAGATGGTGTATGCAATTTTCAGGTAGTTCCTCAAGAGCTCTGTGCTTATTTCTTGTTTAGTATATTGCATAAGAGAGTCTCAGTTTTGTCTGGGGCCCTTAAATAGTATCCTGTATTCTGTAAATTATTTATTACCTAGTTATAGTTGCAATATTGATTGGATGTTGTCTCTTTGGACTCCAGCAAGGCCTTTGACACTGTCTCCCACAGCACACTTCTGGAAAAGCTGGCAGCCCATGGCTTGGACAGGAGCACTCTCTGCTGGGTTAGGAACTGGCTGGATGGCCGGGCCCAGAGAGTGGTGGAGAACAGTGCTGCATCCAGCTGGGGACAGTCACCAGTGGTGTCCCTCAGGGGGCTGTGCTGGGGCTAGTTTTAATATTTTTATTAATGACATGGATGAGGGTATTGAGTCTTTAACTGGTAAATTTGCAGACAACACTAAGCTGGAAGTTAAGAGGGCTCTGCAGAGAGACCTGGAACAATTGGAACAATTGGATGGATGGGCAGAATCCAGTAGGATGAAGTTTAACAAGTTCAAGTGCCGAGTCCTGCACTTTGGCCACAAATAACCCCCTGCAACGTTATAGGCTGGGGGTGGTGTGGCTGGACAGTGCCCAGGCAGAAAGGAACTTGGGGATTCTGGTCAATTACCTACTGAACATGAGCCAGGGTGTGCCCAGGTGGCCAAAAGGCCAATGGCTTCTGGCCTGGATCAGGAATGGTGTGGCCAGCAGGAGCAGGGAGGTCATTCTTCCCCTGTACTCAGCACTGGTGAGGCCACACCTTGAGTGCTGCGTCCAGCTCTGGCCCCTCAGTTTAGGAAGGACATTGAGTGCTGTGTCCAGTTCTGGGCCCTCAGTTTAGGATGGATGTTGAGACACTTGAGCACATCAGGAGGAGGCAACGAGGCTGGTGAGGGGGTTGGAACACAAACGCTGTGAGGAACCACTGAGGGAGCTGGAGTTGTTCAGCCTGGAGAGAGGAAGACACAGAGGTGACCTTATCACTCTCTACAACTCCCTGAAAGGTGGCTGTAGCCAGGTGGAGGTTGGTCTCTTTCTTCAGGCAGCAAACTGACAGAACAAGAGGACACAGTCTTAAGTTGCGCCAAGGAAAATATAGACTAGATATTAGGAAAAAGTTTTTTACAGAAAGTGTAATAAAGTGTTGGAATGGTCTACCTGGGGAGGTGGTGGATTCACCATCTCTGGATTTGTTTAAGAAAAGAGTAGATGTGGCACTTGGTGCCATGGTTTAGTTGAGGTTAGGGTTGGGTGGGACTTGATGATCTTGGAGGTCTCTTCCAACCTAAAGATTCTGTGATTCTGTGTTGCATTATTGTTTATCTGTGTTGTCTGTGTTTTTCAGAAAAACCATGTTTTCTACCACCATCTGTAGAATGTGCTGATGCTCCCAGGCTGGAAAATCCAAACTTTAAAATTGAAAGAGAAGGGGAAACAATTTATCTGGCTGGTGCTAGATTTAAGTATGTTTCTCGTTCTGGATACATGTTAGATGGACCAACAGAGACAAATTGCTCTATGGGAAAATGGTCTGCAGCTCCACCATGCTTGGGTAATATCAAAACTCTTTTTTTTTTGAAGTGCATTTAGCAATGAAATGGAAAGAATTTTAAACTGGAGGTTGATCAGTAAAAGCCTGTTTTTCTACTCCATATTTTTACTGTGGAATCTTATCTTCCATCATGGATGTCTTCAAAACAACCCTGATCGGGTGCAAAACTGACTTTCTGAGTACAGCTTAGTTTTTAAATATTCCTTCATATTCTTGCAGTCTTTGTTCAGTCCATATCTCTCTGCCAGGTGAGTCCTAGGCATATCCCCCTGATACAAGGATCTCTTTTCTCCAGAGTCCACTGGTGACTAAAAGTTGCTATGGTGCCTCAGGGATGGAAATCACAGCAGTGTAGCAAGGGACAAAAGCTTTGAGTAAAACTGTCTGGCAAGTTTAGAAACAGATTTGAAGTATTTCAGTACCTGAAGTCTCTGTATTTGGGGGAATGACTTATTTAATCTTCTGCTTTTTATACAATTATTAAATATTTATAATTATATAATCCACTCTCAGCAGATGACTATGCTGATGTTAGAAATAGCTCTCTAAAGCACCTGTTTGACAGAAAAGGTACACTTCTTCAATGTGTATCATAGCAGCACAAGCATCAGATTTCTGTTATCTTTTCAGAAATGCCATGTGGAAGTGTTCCAAAAGTTGCCGATGCTCAGTTTGAAGGCAGAAAGAGGAATTCCTATGAGCCTGGTGAAACAATTCGCTACCAGTGTAATTCAGGGTTCCAGATTGTTGGTTCCCCTGAAATTGTCTGCAGAAAGGGAAATTGGACAGCACCACCCTTGTGTGAAGGTATGGGTTCTACTTCTAAGTAATCCACGATCCTTCTGAGCATTTCATGTTGTGAATTAAGATAATTTTTACTTGGGCATGAAGGTAAGTCAGGCCAATAGAGCCAACAGGTGACTTGGAATGGGCTGCTAGCACATCTATTTTTCTAGCTTCTAGGAAACAACAAGCAGGGCAGAGCAGCAAAGCAATCATCTCCCTGTGGTCTGGAGCTGGCAGCTGAATCTGGCTCTCTGTTGAAATCAAGCAAGCAGACATTATGGAGGAGTACATGCTGGCTGCAAAGGAGCAGATAACTGTAGGGTGATGGATCTTATTTTAATATCCCTAAGCATGTCAGTTGCTATCAGGCACCTTCAATTAGTAAATAAATTATACCACTCTCCAGACTGATGGCACACGATGCTGTGCAGCACAGCTGGCTGATCTCTGTGAGTTCTCTATTTTAGTAACTTTAGGCAAACAATGCTGGGTGCTGAAGCATTGCAGAATAAACCATATAATATATCAGAATAAACCTTTCTTTTCTACCTGTAAAAAATGATGTGCATTACTCAAGTGCTTTTGCTCCCCAGGAGCGCTGGAATGCCGTGTTGTGTGACTCTTCTGTCACTCACCCCACACTCCTCTCTTTCCAGATGTCACCTGTGGAGCTGCACCTGAAATCCCCAATGCACACATTGCAGGCACTCCTCAGGAGAGGTATCTGCCTGATGCCAGAGTGCACTATCAGTGTGACAGCAATTTTCAGATAACAGGTGTAAATTATGTCTTCTGTTCAAATGGTCAATGGTCACAAGCACCAGTTTGCAGAGGTAGGAATCTGTGCTTTTCCCTTGCCTGTTAGCATAGAGGCAACCAGTCCTCTGCCTAAATACTAAGTCTAAAGACTTTGCCTTTTTTACTTGTTTTCTTTGGCTACTCCGAATTTGAACGTGCTATTGCTTCCTTGCACAGCACTTGAATTAAACTTGATGCTTCTAGAAATACTGGGAATATTTCCATCAATAGCAAAAATGTTCCTGAAGCAGCAGGGCCTGAAATGTGCTGCTCTGTTGTTCTCCTGTATGCTGTTGGTATTTCCCCAGTGTCCACCACTTCAGTGACTTTCAGTGGACAGACATGTAAGGACTTCTCTCTTGTATTCAAAGCTGAATAGAAGCAGCAGTAAGACAGAGAAGCAGCTCTTCTTCTGCAGTGCTGCACTCTGACCAATGCAGACCCAGCAGAGATCCAGATCAAAACCATGTGAGATCTGCTGGGGCCATGGAAGTGGAAAGGAACATTCAGGAGCTGTACTCCAGAGTCCTCTGTCCCAGTCTGTGGCTGCAGGGTGAGCACAGCCCCGTGGGGGTGGCTGTGCTTACCCAGCCCTGAGCAGCACAGGCTGACAAGTTCCTGCAGCATGGCCAGCCCTCCAGAGCTCTGCACTTCAGCAGGGAATCAGTCTGGCTGCTACCCCTGTGGTTTACAGGAAGGACAGGGTCCCCAGGGAGACACAAGGCTGGCATGGTTCTTGTGCATATGTACACAAACACTGGCTTTTTCTAGAAAATTCTAGTGACCCTGCCATCTCCTGAGAGTCCCAAGCAGTGTTCTGTTGCCATTGCCACACCTCACTGCTTTCCCCATGGTGAACTCCTGTGACCCAGCAGAGGCAGGAAAGCTGTACCAGAATTGGAACAAGGCTAATTCCTCTCACTTCTCATTGTACAGATGAACATCTTAACACCTGCAAAGGTGACCACAGCTGTGTCTCTTTTCAGATGTGAGATGTGAACCTCCTCCAGAAATTGCTGGTGGCAGAATTGCTGGTACTAAAAAGTCCTGGTATAACCCTGGGGAGACTGCAGAGTATCAGTGCTGGAAAAATTTTAAGATGACTGGGGATTCCACTGTAGTCTGCCAGAATGGGACCTGGACAGAGCTGCCAACGTGCAAAGGTAATTTCTCTCTCCCTCTCCATCCATGCTCCTGTCAGTGAGAGCCTCCTAAAGCTGCCCTCATTGTCATTTGGCACCTCAGTGCCCTCAGAGGGCACAGCTGCCGTGGCTCTGGCACGCTCAGGACAAGGCCATTTGCCCAGGTCTCTGTTCAGATGGGCTGACTTGACCAAGCTGAGTGACCCAGGTGGCTTCACTCAAGAGGGCCGAGTGCCAGCCCTTAGGCAGGACAGGATGAAATCCTGCAGACAGCTGCAAGCACTGAAGCTGTGCTCACATGGGGTGAGCTGGCAGTTTTGAGCCTGAACATTGGAGAAATGAGACAGAAACTCTTGCTCCTGCCAGCTGTTTGGTTTTCTCTCTGCTTTCCTCCACTTGTCTGAGTAGTGCCAACATAGTGTGGGTGGTGTTTCTGACCAGGCCTTCTCTGCAGTTGAACTTCCTCTCTGACTGGGAAATTTCTTTCAGGACGAGCTCGAACATGTGGCACACCTCCAGTTATTCAAAGTGGAGAGCTTCTTGTCTTCCCCTTGCCAGAATACCAACATGGTGATACCCTGGAGTACAAGTGCCCAAATTTGTATACCTTGAAAGGATCTCCAACAATCACCTGTCGCAATGGGCAGTGGACAAACCCTCCAGTTTGCCTGGGTAGGTTGAAGCATGTGCTGGCTGGCCAAAGGCTGTGTGACTGCTCCTCTTGTCTTCTTCTCAGACCCTGAGGGCAGCACTGGGTGCTGAGGCCACAGTGCTGGCAGGGTGGAATGGCACTGAGTCCTCCTTTTGTCCCAAAGGAGTTTCTTCTTCAGTTCAGCTTGTGTGGACCCCTCTGCTGCCATCAGGCCCCCAAGGAGGGGAATTGGCTGAACCCTCCCTGTGAGGGGATTTCCATCACTTGTGCAGAGCTCCTGAGTGCTCAGCCTGGGGACACGGCTCCAGCCAGCAGCCAGAGAGCCAGGAGGATGGGTCTGCAGGAGTGGCAGTGCTGGGGAAAGCCAGGGGTGCCTCTGTGAGGAGACAACAAATTTAGAGAAGGACTGAGCACAAGGGAAGGAGGGATCTCAGGAAAGGTATGGGGAAGTTCAGTGGTGCCTGGTGTCTTCCCCACCTGTGCTTCATTCTTGCCCTGTGTGACTGTCAGAGTGACAAGGCTTCTCCCAGGGCTTTTTTTTTTTCCTGTTAGCTTGAATGTGAATGTGTTTTCTGTTGCATGTAACAGAGGGACAGCGAACATACTTGGAGGCATTTTTTGATATAAGGAACGTCAGTAGGCTCTGGGGGTAAAACAGTTACTTACATGTGCTGTGTCTGTGTGAAGTGCTGACACTCTTCTCTTGGCTTTTTAAAGTGGCCTGTACAGCATCAGAAGAAGATATGGACAGAAACAATATTGAGCTGAAATGGGTTGCAAAAAACAAGCTGTACCTCTCATCGGGTGACTACATTGAATTCCGTTGTAAACAGGGATATTTGGAAGACACAAGTGCTTCCAGCTTCAGAGCACAGTGTGTGGAGGGGACATTGAAATACCCACGGTGCTCCCTGGGAAGTAAGTCAGCCCCTCTTCAGCTTTGCTGCTCTGTTGTTGCATTTTTGGTGCTGAAGGGAAGCAGAGAGCCCCTGCCTTTCCTGGCTGTGAGCCTGGGTGTGGGAGCCTCCTGGAGGCTGCAGGAATGGGGGTGCAGTGCCTCCCAAGAAGTCATTGCCCAGCACACCTGAGCTGGGGAGTCTGCTGGGGAAAGGGCAACTCGGGGCACTCAGGGGGTGCCAACAGAGCATCAGTTGTCCAGTGTGAGATCTACAGGCAAATAACAGAAGTATTTTCTTGCAGGGAAATGTGCCCTGGATAGGAGCAGCATGGAAAGGAACCATATTCAGTTGCAGTCCTCCGGGCAGTCGAGCCGTCACTATCGCTCGGGGGAGCCCGTTGTCTTTGAGTGCCAGCCTGGCTACCGACACGTTGTCCAGTGGGAGAAATTCAGAGCACAGTGCCTGGATGGAGTGATTGAATATCCTAAGTGTGCATGTAAGTGCTCGCTGCCACAGACACCAGGCAGGGCTTGTAGGAGGTAGTTCTGCTGAAATTGCCTGCCCTCTGCTCTGAGGAGCCCCTGGGGTCTGTCAGGATTTGGGTTCATGCCTTTTCCCCTTTTTTTTCTCTTCACACAGAATTATCATGCCTTGGGTAAATGGAAATGGCATGAGGAAGCATTGCTGTGGACATGAAAGAGCCCTCAACCAACCTGCTGATTTGAGCTCAGCTTTTCCTGGTGTTTCCCATTTTGCTGTGCTTTGTTTGCAGCTTAACCAATGCTCTGTCTTGGAATTTGTTCTTGTTTTCGTTATTGGACGGTTGTTTGCATATTATCCACATTAGATCTAGTTTTGTAAAGGTATTTACGTTCTATGCAGCCAAAGGGCTGCGCTTGCATTTTCTCCGTGCTGTACTGATCTCTCACTGTTACTTTATTAACAACTGTGTCCTGAAAACAGGCTGGCTTTGGTGGCATACTGAGACAAGAATTAAAGCTGACAGCTAATTTGATTATCAGCACACCAAGTGTGTTTGGCCTTGTCTATTCCTACCTTCTTCTCCATCCACTTGCTTGGAAATGAGCCTGGGCTGAGTGTCCTGAGGCTCTGAGCAGAAAGAGCAACTAAGTGAAGTCTCCTCTGAACAACTCAAGGAAGTCTCTAGGCAGAACCAGTTCTTCTGGGGGACTTGAGCCAGGTCTTGCCTGTAAAGGCAAGACGTTGGGGTGCAAGAAACTGGGATTTCTGGGTGAAGGGTGGGGACTAGTTCCTGATCCAGGTCCTGCATGGGCCAGTCTGGGCCTGCCCCAGCCCCATCTGCCCTTCACAAACAAGGAGAAAGTGCTTGTGGGAGTCAGTGGCAGCCTGGCTGTGGTAGCCATGTGCTAATGCACTCCCTGATTCAGAAGGGAGAGAAAAAAGCAACTCCCAGAGTACAAATCATGCACCTTAGCAGAGCAGGCTTCAACTTCTTTAGGCAAAGAGGAGATGGGATTGCTTGGGAGTCACAGGAGTCCCAAAAAGGTTATAGGTCTGGAAGCACTGAATCCTGCAAGCACAAGAGTATTCAGTTCTCATCTTCAGGAAGAAAAAGACATCTCCCTGGACTGGCCTAGCTCATCAGAGACTTCACAGAGATCTGTGGAGCAGAAAAGAAATCAATGTACAGGGGGTTGAGGCAAACAACGGGCTCCAAGGTGAGCTGTCCATGGCATTGATGTGGCATGTATGGATAATGTTAGAGAAGCTGAAGCACAGAGTGGCACTTCCAAGGCACAAAAAGGGTCCCAGGAAGGTATTCTATTGCTACACTAGGATGAAAACGATCAGTAAGAAACTTTGAAATGTCACTCAAATTGGTAGGTGATTTATTGGCAGCAGCCCCACATGAAGCTGGAGTATTTGATGCCTCCTTTGCCTCAAAGATCATCATCAACAAGATGCTGCCTTCATGTCTGCAATCCCCTCGTGCTGTCTTGTGCTCACAGCCACACAGCCAGTGTTGTGTGTACATCCAGAGGGAGTGATGGGGGTAAATGAGTTCTACTTCCAGCAGCTGTTCCAGCAAGGGCTTTTTAACCCCTTACACTGCAAATCCCCAGTTTGCTCTGGAAGAGGAAGGGTAGTGCTGTTATATAGAGTGTGTAAAGCATTTCTATCAACCTTTCTTTTCCCTCTCTTGGTTGACTGGCTTTTGACTAAATAAGCAGAATTTGTCTATTCCTGAATGCTTTTGTTTCTTCTTCTGTTTTGTTCATTCATGTAATTCTTGCAGAAGCCTTGGTAACCCATACAGAGCACCATGCATGCTATGATTTCACGGACAGATGACTGTAGACAGAAAAGACAGAAGGTACCCTGAGTGGGGCTTTTTTATTAAAACTGACTAAAATGGATGCAAGGCAAACATTGTCTGTATTCCTGGATTTCTTCATAGCTGTAGTGACACTTGTTCTCAGGCAGAGCCTTAAGAGTATCAAGATTTAAGTGTCATAGGAAATCATAAAAAGGACTTGGGTTTCAATATTTTAAAAATAATTTTAATCATAATAATTAACTTCTCAGTAAATTTGTACACTTCTAGGTTTTAAGTCGTTTTACAGGTCCCTTAAAAACTATTTTTTATACTTGCTGTTTTATACTATTCCTCCAGCTCAGTCCTTTCCAGGCTCCTTACCTGTGAAGGGAGACATGAGTGCTGTTAAGATGTACAGCTCCTTCCTCCAGCTTTTTCCATGTGTATGCCCATATTGCATCCCTGTGCTGCACGGCTCATCCTCATCCCACAAAGGCCTTTCCCTTCCATGCCCCTCCAGCTCAGACTCAGCACTCATTTCCCAAAGCTGAGTGCAGTCACCTGGAGAACACGAGGCCACCCTAATTCACCTGTAAATAAGAGAGAAAGAACACCTACCTACCTTTCCTACAGGCTTTCCTCAAGTCCATACTTGCTTTCCTCTTTCAACACACCTTGGATAGGCCAGCTGTCCTCTCTTACACTGCACTTGAAATAAAGTTGTGCCAGAGTCTGCTCCAAAATGGTTCTGTTTACAGTAAAAGCCAACATAATCCCCGTGGTAAAAGTAAACTTGGTCTGCATAGAATGTTTGCAGCAGCACATTGTTTTTCTCCATTTCAGTTTTGGACAAAGTACACGGCTCTAAAAAAGGAGAGGCTTGATCAGTGCTAATAAATTGATTCTTTTTGGAACAGGGTTACATTTTGACCAGGCTGCACTGAAACTGTAAATTATTTCCTATTGCCTTATCCTACTGCAGGCAAGCCACAGTTAAGGAGATAAAGAAACACACCAGCTGAACTTAACTTCCTTCTATTAAAACTTTCCTATGTCACTGAAATTGAGATTTAAAGGTTCTACCTGACAATACTCAATTTATTAATTATAAGTGTCTGGTTTTAGAGACAATTGGTGTTGTTCAGCCTGGCAAAAAGAAGGATGCAGGGAGACCTCACTGCACCCTTGCAGAACCTAAGAGGGGCTTATGAGAAAGATGAGGACAGACTTTTCAGTAGGGCCTGGAGCACAGGGGCTTATGCTTATGGTTTTAAACTAAGAGAGGGTAGATTCAGCCTAGACATAAGCAAGACATTACCACCAGGGAGAGTGGTAAAACAGTGCAACAGTTTTCCCTGTTCTCCCTTTTCCCAGAAAGGCAGTGGTTGCCCCATTCCTGGGAACACCCAAGGCCAGGCTGGACAGGGCTCTGAGCAGCCCTGCTCCTTTCAGGAGATTGGACTAGATGGCCCTTACAGGTCCCTACCAGGCTGCTCCTTGAGGCTATGAATTATACAGAGAAAGAACTGCTTCTTTATCTTATTTATCACACCTACCTATGCAAACTGGTGGCAAAGTCCATTGTCCTTCAGAGCAGTAGATTCTCTCAGAGCCTTGCAGAAAATGATAGTCAGAGCAAACGTACTGAACTGAAGAGCCACTCTCATACTGGGGCAGTGCTGGGAGAGTAAGAGCTCCATTTGCAACAGAGGGTGGAGAGCCACATTTTTCTGTAGCAGCTGCAATAACAATAACAACATTTAGGAATAAGAGCTGAACTAATTGTCAGCTTGATCATAAATTAAAGGAACATGAAGGTTTTCTTTTTACAGCTCTCTTTCTACAGTGCTTTCAGTTTCCTGGACCTGGAGAAGAGCTTCCCCCTGCCCATTGACAGCCTTGCCCAGCAAAGGAAGGTGTAGCACTTTTCCAAGCTTGGCCATATTCAACAATATTGTTGCCTTGTGCATCTGTATCGTTGAGGCTTAAGCATTGATTGTTTACAACAGACCCCAGGCCCAAACTAAAAGCAAAGCAAATAATTTCTAAACAGGTCTAAGGTTGTTTAATTAAAAATACAATAAAAAAGTTATTCCTTTACCTTGAATAACACATTTTGGATATTTCAGTCTGCCATGGTCACACTGTGTCCTCCCAGGAGATGGAATGGCAGTATGGAGAAACCCATATCCCTGTTTACATTCAAACTCTATGAGATCTCCATGTAGGAAAATTAATTCTTCCCGTCTCCATTTCAATGTTACGTTGTTACTGTCCATATCAGTTACATTAAGAGTACATGGTTCTAGGAAATACAAGTGTATTTCAATAAAAAGCCACCTTAATTGATTTCTTAGCTCCCTTTTGTTGGCGTGAATAAAGGGAACCCCAAGTCAATAGTTCTGAAATCCATCTGACTCATGCAAGACAAAGAACTACAGATGCATAAAAAATGCAAATGGAAAGAAATGGTCTGAAGTGAACACAAAACCCAAACCCATGCAAAAAGAATGGATGGTTTCTGACAGGTGTAGACACACAGTTTGTGGTGATTGGGAATGGGGCTGCAGCCAAGCCTCATCCCCAGTAACCTACAGCTGTGAACAGTGTTGAAGGTACAGAAACATGGAATGCTGAAGTGTACCTGAACAATCACAGAAGGGCAGATAGGGTGCACAGGTGGAATGCATGTAAGATAAAGGGTATCAAAGGCTGTACTGTAGAGTAATAAAGTGCTGATGCTTGAAGCCCTCTTCAGTGTCAGTCCTACCTCCTCTGTCATCTGGTGACCCTGATGTGACCCTGAGGTGATTTGGGCAGACAGCTGCA
The DNA here is from genome assembly GCA_024734555.1 of Trochalopteron elliotii. Lineage (NCBI taxonomy): Eukaryota > Metazoa > Chordata > Aves > Passeriformes > Leiothrichidae > Trochalopteron > Trochalopteron elliotii. The sequence continues at coordinate 359,323 of JANPWX010000594.1, read as the reverse complement.
GACCTAAGAGCAGTAACACGGGGCAGCCCAGCCCAACTGAGCCAGGCAGACAGCCTGTAACTTGGCATTAGAAAAAGGAAAAGGAATAGAGTGCTAGATCTTGCAGAGGATGATCTCATTGAGGAAGCTGTTACAGGTCACTTCTGTCTTCTTCAAAGCTCTAAGTGAGACCTACATTGCAAATTAATAAATATGTGCTAAGACAGTGGGGTATGGCACAGCAAGGTTACTTGGAAAAGGTTATGTCAAGGCATTGTATATATTCAGCGATTTTCTTTCTAATATGGCTCTATTTTATTTATTATTTTATTTTTTATTTATTTATTTACCTAATCTGTTCCCCACTAAGACATGCTTGAGATAAACATTGCAGATGCCTTTGTGTCTGGAGGCAATTAAAGCTCTGCTCAATGTGAAGGCTCTGGGTACCAGTGTAAAAGGTATGGCAGAACCTGGGGCAGGGCAGGATCTGATGTTGGCCTCCATCACAGACAAGGAAAAGCACAAAAGGACAGGACTGCTGGCCATGGTCTGGATCAAACAGGGTTGCCTCCAAGAGTAGAAGTGAGAAGGTTTTTCTTTCTCTTGACTTGCTCCCTCCTACAGTATTCCTGGGCTGAGTAAGGAAAGTTTTCTTTTGAATAATAATAAATGTGACTTGAGGTATAGCATGTTGCCAATATTTAACTGTTTGAAATTTTATAAGATAATAAATTAATTTGATTGAGGTTTAGCTTTCTCCCATTGAGCATACAAAAATTAAGTTTTTAAGTCAGCCATGTTTGCAAAACTGCTGTTTTGTGCACCTTGTATTGTTTTATTGGTTGAGAATATTGTTTCTCATATGGAGTTTGCTCATTTAGTAGGCAGCCTCCTCAAAAGGAAAATCAGTAACACAAGTAGATTGTAACATTTATTGCAGTTAAACAAAATCAGAACTTGGGGTATGGTTACTTTTTGATAGGACAGTGTGGTACAGTGCATTTTGCTATATTTGTCTTTCCCTGACTTTGACATATTCATATTTGTATACATAGCCTTAAAACTAATGCAGAGCTAGAGAACACTGCATGGTGAAAAAGCAACTTATACTGTCTTGGAGCTCAGTATAGTGTATGGATGATGTCTTAGTTGCTGCATCAACTGTAGAACAGCTCACTGTGGCAATGCCTGTAATGCAAGAGGCTTTGAAAAGAAAGCTCAGAAAACATGCAAAGGATGATGGGCTTATTTGGATGTTGATGAGACAAATAATGCTCATAGGAAATGAGATTTCATTATTTCACAGGATTTGTTAAATTTGAGTTTTCAGATCCAAAAATGCTGACCTTTCAGTCTGGATGAGGTAACTTCTCTTAATTTAGAAATACGCAATTAAAACTGAACTGATTGTGTATTTTCATTTTCATGGTAGATTACAAACTGAAAGGTGAGCCAATTTAACAAAGGATGTTAGCAAAATTGAATTATTTTATTAGAGGAAGGAAGGAAAGATAAACAAACAACTCTTGTTTGTATTCCTGTTTGCCCTGGTAATTTTCTAGTGGGAGTTCAATACATTGTTTTAAGCAGCATACATAAAAGCAGCACAGAAAAATTTAAAAGTCCAGGCTAGAATGAAACAACAGATATAAAGACATGTAATTAAAAAAAAAAAAAGTCTTAAAATTTAAAAACAAAAGTCCAAGAAGTCATTGTTAATTCTTTGTTAATTGTATCTAAAAGCCATTTGGGGAATGGCCACACCATTCCTTCTAATCATCTATTGAAAGACAGGAAGAAATTAACGGAATGGACAATATGGAGGAAAGAAATTGGAGAATCCTCCCAGGAAACAGGGATAGCTATATTCTAGAATAGCTCACTCAGGAAACAGAGGAATCTATTTAATTGGGTGGTTTTAAGAACAGGCCAGAGGATGCTCAGCAGGAGAGGCCTGCTAAAAATTTAATTTTGGTTCATCCTCATATTTCTGGAATCTTTATTAACTCCCATAAAAGAGAAAAGATGGTAATGAAAAGATTACTTAGAGGTTCCTTCCCATTTTCCCTTTTTATAATATGTATGACAAACCTTGCTTTTCCTCCCAAGACTCACCTAAGCAGGTTGGTTGTTCTGTCCAGTTTCCGTGGTCACAGTAAACAGTACTGGGCCCATCCAAAAAGTGGTAATGCTGACAAACATATTCTACCCAGGAACCATTTTTGTAATTTGCCAATAATGGGCCCAGAACACCACCATTTTTAATCACAGGTGGAGAGGCACAGTCGTGCTGCATTTCTGGTATGGGATAGAGAGAGAGGCACTTAGGTCTTGATTAGATTACAACATTGTAAACACTGGTTAAAGTATTAGACCAATACTAGACTTGAGTGAAAAAACTTGCAAACATATAAAATCTAAACCAGTATAATTCCTTTTCCAAATTTAATTTTCAGAAGCGCTACACTTGCCTTTCTGAATTGCAGACATGCATTTTATTTCCCTCTACACTTTACATCTGTGCCTACTTTTGACTCTTGCTGGTTTACACACAATACAGATCAGTTCTTTTTATGTGACATCGACAGTCTTGTTTGTTACTTGGAATGTTTCATCTATGTGTGGTTCAAAAAAAAAAAAACACAAAAAACAAAAAAACAAAAGAACCTGCATTGGAAGTATTAATCAAAGGAACAACAAAATACTCTGCACGTCCAAATAATATTAAAGGGTACAAAATGACTGAAAGTAAATGGTCTGCATGAAATAAAATTACAAATATAGAGCAGGCTTATTGGTGTAATTTAGAAATAAGCAACAATGGTCTTTTACTTATTGGCCACATTGACATATGTAGCCCATGCAAGCATTTTCAAGAATAAGGAACTGTCCTATAGCAAAAGAATAAAAGTAGTCATAAAATGCCTATAATTGGATTGGAGAGTCCCTTTTAAATAGAAGAGCAATGTTCACCTACTTTTAACTTCACTGTGATGTGTTTGGCTTGTCCTTATTTCTGCATCTGCCTCGAGTGGTGGTGGTGCCCCAGATTCCTGTTTATCCACAGTTCCTGTAACCATAGCACAGACTCTATGCAGCTTTCACAGAAACAGCTCATTTTAAAGTACTAAAACAGACTGGCATGATGCACTGTAAAAGGTAATAATCCCAGTTTTCCAGGGAAGATGTCACAGCTGAATTCCCCTAGCTCATCCCTTTTTTTTAATCTGGGAACCACAATTACCTGCAAAATATGCAGCACTTTGTCTCTCAAGCCTTTTAACAGAGGAAGGATAACAGTTTTGCAGATATAGAAACTGAGTCTCTCCAGAAAATTAAGCCACGGGTTGAAAAATCATTTCAGTTCGGTTGTCAGCCTTCACAGAAGTACTCACCAATACAGTTAGAGGGTGATGTCCATTTTCCTCCTTCACACTGGATTTCCTCAGATCCTCTCCTTCCCGAGGTACACTGTACACTAACTTTGTCTCCATTATGGTATGTTCTTCTGGCTGTGCTGATATGGCCACGAGGGAGTGGTGGTGGAGGACATTTATTTTTTACATCTGAAAATAAAAAATTGCATGTTGCTTTCTTTCTTACCAAAACCACGTACACAATTAAGCTCACCATATGCAATGCAAGCCTATCACTCAAAAGGCTTTTTTGGCTAAGCCAGAGTAATTTCTTAATAAAATTTTCTTAATTTTCTTAATACAATGGGAGACCTGAACAAACAAGTGATTTTGCATTCCACAAATATAAAATAGAAGTACTATGTCATTGTACTGCTATAAACAAATTTGTAATTTCTCCACAGAGACTTAATAAAATGTTCTTTATAGGACTGCAGGAAATAGAGATTTCCCATACCCTCCATTCATATAATATTTAAAGCAGATTATTTATTAATTCTAATGCTACAGAAGAAGCAATAATCATAGCCCATTTCCTATCTCTAAATTAAGTTTGTGATTACTGTATCCTCAAAAGTAGATTTAGGCCTTGTTTTTATCCTCCTGAGCATCTCCACCTTCTCTGCACTCACTCAAGAAAAGTTCCTGCTGTCTCATGAGAATAAACACAGGTCTGGAGTCTAAGCTGTAGCTGCTTCCTGCTTTGTTCTATATCACAACTAGTTCACCTATCATTCTTTTGGAACTTCCTTTGAGACTCTTCATTATCCCCCAGTGACGGGGGAAGTGATAGCAATTGCTAAAGATGTGTTTCTGTCCTCAGGACAATCTTTTAATTAATTCTGCTCAAAACAAGTAAAGTTTGGGGAGGCTGTACAACTCTAAAAAGTACTACAAGCTGAGGAGGACCTTGTTACAAATTTTATTTTTGATGCTTTATTTTTTAATGCCTCTCAAGAGGTACATCCCCATCCCACAAGGCAGGATTAAGCAGGCTTGGTTAAAACCTCGTGTATTCCAAACACAGTTTACTGAACTTCAGGGTCTAAAAAATTCCCTGTAACTGTTGGTTGCTGCTTCTCTGGCATACAACTCGGAGAAGCAACAGTAAGAGACAGTATCAGAATCTGATACTGATTAATTAGTCTGCTCTAATTAGAGTTCACTGAAATGTAGTTCCAATTACTATTGCCTCCTTTCCTGCTACCTTGGCTCTCTGCCCTTTGACTAACACTTGATTTACATTTAGTCTACAAACTGGTACAAACCCTGTATTTTTATTTTGTATTCATAAAGCATTTCTTGAAAGAAGGTGTGAGCTTTTCTCCAAGAATTTGACACAGTAAAACTACAAAAACAAGATACCTTCACACACTGGAGGGTCTGGATACCACCCAAAATTATAGCATTGAATTGAGTCAAACCCGGTGACAGAATAATGCTTGTCACAGAAAAAGTGAACTACATCTCCTTCTTGATAGATTTTCTTCACAGGATAGAAACCTCCATGGGCTACTTCGCTCAAAGCAGAGCAAGTTATTCCTGGGAGGAAAACACAGCGGTGAAAACCAATTGAGGAACTCTCCCTCCACCAGACGGCGAAAGAAGGCTCTTTGCCCATTTTTATGTGTAGAACAGGTGAGTTTTGAGAGGGGAGGACGTACTGGTGCAGCTAGGGGTGCGGTCCCAGCCGTGTGCGAGGCACGTGGCAGCCTCGGAGGCGTTCCCGGCCGCGGTGCGATAGCCCCGCTCGCAGCGGTACCGCAGCGTCCCGTTCGCCGGCACCTCCCGCGCCGCTCCCGCGTAGCTGCCGTGGAGGAGCCTGGGCACCTGGCACCACTCTCCAAGGAATAAAGCACAGGTGTGATGTGAACTGCTCGTTTTGCAGCGGGTATGCCAGAGTTTCCCTCAGATACACCTTAAAAGTGGCCATATCCCAGGCAAAATCTTGGTAAAAAACGCGGTTTTGGCACAAGTTTTCCACTTTTCATTTGGAGCAGCTAGTTTATATGGCAGTGTATTTATTTGAGCGTGATTTCATCTCTACTGATTCATTTTACATATATAATTTTACAAGTATCATTTTACACACCTTCACAAATGCACAAAACCAGCAGCATGTGAAATCGGACAAGTTTTTGCCCAGAGGCAGAGCTGAGAACCTGCTTTAGGAGTACTCAAATGACAGCCTGTCATAGGCAGTTTGGCCCTACAGGTGCAGCAAGGACAGTGGAATTGTATACATCTGCAATAGGTTAGAAAGGAGAAAAACGCAGAATACTACCGAGTTTTTTACTACAGCTTGGCTGGAAAGACCATCCTTGTGGCTGACACTGCACTGTATCTTCACTAGCACCACTTGGGGTGTGGTAGCCTGGATTACATTTGTATTGCAATTCCTCATGGATTTTGAAGTCCATTTCTGTACTGTAAAAAGATCCATTTTCCAAAAGAGGCTTAGTGCATTTTCCTGAAGGAAAGAAGACAGCTTGGTCAGAAAGAATGGAATATTTTTGTTCTCCTGCAAGCAAAAGAAGGGGTTTGGAGCTATACTGATCTAATCTGATTTTCTCAACCTATTGAAGAAATTCTGCTCCAGTCATCAAACAACACATCAAACCACCAACAACCACATAGAATAGAGCCAAGGAATCTAGAGCTAGGGAGACTCAAGAAGTTACACATATAAGGGAAAACTAATAGTTTTCCCAGACTTTGAAAACTGGAAAACTTTATGTTATTATAAAAAAATATAAATGAGTAAATGCTCTTAAGATATGTATTATTGTAAAATTATTCCATATATAAATCTATGTAGTCTGGACACAAATGATTGCACCCTGTACATTTTATCCTTTCTGTTATGCAGCTTCTTTTCCTATATGTCCCAGGAAAACCAGCCAGGAAATGTTCCTGCAGGAAGCAATGAGGAGATGAATAAAGCTAACTCACTGTAGCATTGTGGCACTGGAGACCATCCTCTTTCTGTACAAGTTATTCTTCCATCTTGAGTTCCACTTTCAGTTGTGTAACCAACAATACAAGAATAGGAGATCTTTTTTCCTTTAGGCATAGGGAAATAGTAACTTTTGAAACTGTAATAGTACTGGGCAAGGTTTCCATTTTCTATCTGTGGCAGATCACAAGGTGTATCTGCAAAAAAAGACCAATATATTTCCCAATAAAAATTTCAGCCCAGATATGAATGTTTTTGCATTAATTTATCTACTATCAGCTTGACTAATTCAGGATTTCAAACAAGAACAAAATTCTGAATATTTATAAGCATGAAGGGCCTTTTGAGACCTGCTGAAACAAAGACATACTACAATTTTATCAGCTTTTGCTCTTAGGGTTCACAAGACCATCAGGTGTAGAATAAAACCTCCTAATGTGAACTGGGCAAAACTGATGCAGGACACCTTTATTTTACTCCATTTGCCCAGAAGCATGAGAACCCATTGCTGCACAAACACACCAAAGCCTACTGTAAAATTCATGGACATGTGTCTGTCATGATTAGTAGTGCCTCAGCTCCTTGATTCAGAAAATGTGACCAGAAAATAGGACAAGCTGCTAGCAGGCAATAGAGGAGTTAGGCTTGCTTAAGAAAGGGAATTTAAGAACAGCCAAAAGAATAGAAATAAGAAATGGAGATTAAAGAAAAAACAAGCGGAATGAAAAAAAACCCAACAAAACTTCAATCCTCAGTAATAGGAGAAAACCTTTTCAAGGAGTAGTGCAGAATGACATTTGGTTTCTTAAAGAAACTCCAAAATAACAAAATCAGAAAAAGCAAACAATCTTCCCCCCAAAAAAACCAAAAGAAGAAAGTGCTGAAAATAGGGATAGAAAATGTAGGACCATCCCAGATTAACTTCTGCAGGTCCCATTTAACTTCGACTATTTTGTTTTGTAACAAAGTGAAAATATTTCAAGCCCCAAGATGCTTCAATATATAAAATGTTTTAATAGTACAAAATTCAATTTGTGTAAGTGCCTCAAAACACCTCAAACACATTTCTCAAGAAATTTCTTCTGAACTTAAGTGTGAACATTTCAATATTACAGCTTGGAGGCTTAGACAGAAATCAGCGACAGCTGAATTGTGATGATCAGCCCTGTCACAACAGAATTGTACTTAAATTTAAAAAGCAGTGTTTACTCAGTAAAGAGATGAAAGACATTGCACTTAAATTACCAAGACTGCATAGTCTAGATTCAATGTACAATAGGATTCAGTGTATTTACCTTCTGCAAAGAGTTTGCCTGAACACACTGTAACCAGGATGATAAAACAGCTTTTCAATCTCATCTTCATTACTGTCGCCATCTACAGTTTCCACCACCTGCGAGAGCTCCCTAAGTATTACTTTTGTCAATAATTAACTCAATTTTCATTGTCAATAATTAACTGAATTTTCAAATGTATTCAACAAATGCCTTAATGTCTATGGTATTTTGTAACAAGTTAATTCACTGGAAAAACTATTTTCATTTATATTAGTTCTCCAAATACCTTAGCACTAGACTGGCAGGATTCCATCTGACACACTTTGCCATCTGCAATTTATCATTTTACAGTGAAATCAGGCAACAAGCTTATGGAACAATTTCAACTTGCTGATCACTGTTCCCCTCACAACCTCCAGAGTCCCAAGTTTAAAGGGCATTCTGTTATCAGATTATTTACCTTGGCTGAAATCAGGGGAAATAGACAATTCCTCCAGCCTAGCCCCTGTGTAAACCAGGCAGTTGCATGCAATAGATAATCATGATTTTGGAGTTTCTTACGTGAACAACATAGGCACTCTTATAACCTGTCTGAGTTGTGTTGAATACAGCAAGCCTCTTCCACGTATTTTTTTAAACAAAATAAAAAAAAAAGAAAAAAAAAAGAACCTCATTTACAGTCACCTCACTGACTAATAGCTGTAAGTTGAATTAGCATCATTACAGATATAATGCTTAAATTTGGAAATGGGAGGGTATAATTTTACAGTTTAGAGAAAGGCCAAGAAAATGCAATTCTAAGAATGCAGAATAGAACAGAATGAACAGGAATGCTGTGATGAACAAAATCCATTTTGCCAGAGGAGATTCATGCTTGTATGTATTGCTCACTTGATAGGAAGAAAAAACTCACACATCACCTCCCTTAAAATGTCAGGTCAGAATTTCTGAATTCACCCCTACAACATCCTGTTGTTCCAGCACTATCTTGCAATGTTTACAAAACAGAGAAGTTGTATTTTCTTGCTGCTATACATGATTCCTGAAGACATTACTAACATAGACTAAAGCTCCCCCAAACCAGCCAGGTTTTGAAATCCACAGCCCAAGCCTCCCTTTCTACACCTCCCTAGATCAGACATTACTATCCCCTAGACAACTGCTTTTAATAGAACTCTACAATATCTAATCAGAGTGAAGAATCCAATGCTATTTGTAATTTTCCCAATTGTGTGACAACAATATATTACTGCACCAGTGAAATATAGTGAATTGATTTTATTTTTATTATTTTATTATACAATTGCTGCTTATAATAGTACAAAATAGGGTTTTAAAACTGTATTCAATACAAAAAGTCACTAAAATGTTAACAACAAACATTTCCAGTTCGTAGTTAAACACTTATTTGCTTTTTTCCAAAATCATTTATCCATTTACTGCCTACATACTGTACAAATACATCTTCCTATACATCATTTACATTTCAGGAGCAGGCAATATCCAGTGTGTCCATCACCATCACAAGTGCTTGCAGAGGATCCACAACTTCTTGCATGTTATCTTTCCTTAACACCCAGGCTGGTTTAATCCTGTGAAAAGATTAGTGGCTTGCATTAAAATATTTCAGTGTCACAGCAGAAATAGAAGACTAGAGTTTTAAGCTCTTACCTTGAAACTGTTTTTGTTCTTAGAGGAGCTACTGCAACAGAGGAGCTCCCAGCTAAGGCAGTGTTTGTTTTCTGCTTCACAAGTGCCCTCTCTGCATCCATCCTGTGTTTCCGAACTGTGAGCTTATAGAGGCTCTGGATGCACGAAACAGTCCTTGGCATGCCTCGGATTTCCTGAGGAAAGGTGAAAAAAGCACACAGTCAATACTGCAAGTTCAAAAGCAGCTTAAATCAAGAAAATATGAGTGTGTTCACCATCTTGGAAATGCATTTCTTTAAAACCAGTTTAGTTGAAATTAATATTACAGCCGTAACAGGCATGGGAGAGGAAAAAAAAATAACACCACCAAAACATGCAAGAAAAGTATGTTAAATTAAACAATTAAACCTAAAACATTTAGGTCTTACCAAAGCTCTTTTTGAGTCCTTTGAGAGGATGGCCAACAAACAACAGGTCTTTGTGAAAATGCTTCCTCCTTTCTCTGAAACTTTGTCCCCAGCTTTACTTCTGTACATTTGCAGTAGGTCTAGTAAAGTATCTATAGAATTTTCAGCTTCATAAACTGCTTGAGTAGTTATTTCATACTGTTAAACAAGAAAGAGATGAGAGAGCTTCTTGATAGACAGATCTTTAAAATATCCTTAGTTTACAGGTTACTATTTAGAGGTTAGAGGGAAAAGCAACACCCATATTCTCCCCTTGAATAAATTTGTAGCCGAACTGGTATCCAAGCAATACAAATCACTTCTGTATTTACACAATTGTAACAGATTATAAAAAGGTGCCTTTTGTGCTTCCTCCCTTGTTTACAAACCCACAGAATCAGATTTTATATTTAAAATAAAGAAATAAATTAGAATAATTTAAGAGAAATTTAAAAATACTTGTGATACCTTGCAATGCCTTAAGGCCATGAAACAATTTTTTCACCAATAACCTCCATGTAACTATTACAAGGTAAATAAATAATTGGTTTCAAAATAACAGTGAAAAATCAGAACCTATTTTTATTCAAAACTACTACTTCTGTTGTTCCAGATTTATTCAGAATTTTTGTGGATAAACAAGTACTACAATGAAGTAGACTACTGCTTGTAAACCTGCAAAAGAAAATATTCAAGCTACCTTTGAAACATTGAGTAGAACCTGAACTGAGTATCTGATCACATCCATGCATGGAACACTCCGGTTGCAGCTTCGAATCAGAACAAAAATACTGAAGATTCCTCCACTCTGGGCTGTATTTTCACAACACAGTGGGGACAGCCTGGTAGCCACCTCTAAAACAATTAAAGAAAAACAAACAGAAAAAAGAAAACTCTGAAGTTCAAGCAAAATAATTGCAAATCAGGATTTTCTCTATTTTTAAGTAAAAGTGCAAAGTAAAAAACTGCAATTATTAAGTAAGCATTTCTAAAGCAATAGTTTTAGTATTCCAGACTTAAAATTAAGCAGATGAAATGATCCACAGAGAACATAGTAAAAATGATAACCAACTTATGTTAGATATAGCACTACTAGGACTGACAGGAAATTAGAGCAATCATACAGGATTTCGTTTCTCTCCATAACTTTAAATATTGCTCTTAAATCAATCTAATGTTAGTCTGGAAAACCCGCCATTATACCCTCTAATACTCACATTTTATAGTCATGCAGAAAGCCTAAATATTATTATGAGCTCTCCTCAGCTGAAAAAAATCCAGTTCTTATCATTCTGAAAATTCATCACTTAAATCACTTAAAATTCATCACTTAAATTCTTCATAATAAAACAAAATACTGACCAAGATGCTTTAGTGCTGCAAGAATGCAGGAGATATGTTTGTATTTTAGAAGGTGATCAATTGCAATTGCAGTTCTGTTGACCAATTTGTTTTCTTCTCTGCTCTTTTCATTGGCCTTTTCTAAACTGCGTCTTAAAGCTCTGGTTTTTGCAGTGTCAGTCTTCTTTCTCCAAGAATATCCCCTCCACAATGCCTACAGAAAAGGAATTCCACAAAGAGAAAAAGTTGTAAAGGGGAGACAAGACAACAGAACTTCTGTCACCATTCCAAATCAGTTTTACACACGTCTGACAAAGCATTGAATGACCTTAGGTATTCAATTTTAAGTCACTGACATGCAGTGTTTATCTTTCAAATACTGGACTTTGAAGACAAAAGGCAAAAAACCCCCACGCATATTCAGGTCCACACACACTCCCACGTAAATCAGCTCAACCATTATTTGCTTAGTATTCCCTCACGATCTGTTTGCCTTCAGCTTTCACGGCTTAAACCAAAGCTGACTTGGCTTGCAATTTCACTGACAAAGCCATCAACCAAAGCCAAGAGCTTTCCTCTCCCCAAAAACCCATGAGAAAAAGAAGCAGATAATAAAAATAAACAAACCCAAACCTGTTATTTTCTTACAAGAGGCGTTTACCTGAAATTTAATTATTCCCACAGCAAATCTCCTCCTGCGCCTGCAGGCGAGGAATCTCCGCACGTTTCTCTGGATTACGGCTGCCGCCTCATTCCTGCGGCTCAGCCAGCCTCGAACGGCACCTTGTAACCAAACCAGTCTTTGAGAAGTTGTTACAAATCTCTTTCGTTGCATTTTTGCTCGGAACCATCTCTGTTTAAAATTAAAGTACCTTTCTGTTTATTTAAAATTCTTCCCCCTAGATTCCCTTTTCCCACCCTAAATGAGCCCTGATAAAAACTGAGTGTTTTCACACGTGCTCAGCATTATAAACATCACCAGTCACAAGTAACCTCCATGACTCTGACTGGCCTTGGGTAGCTGAAATGCAAGACTGCAGAATGAAATCTTAACTAGGAGCCAGTAGGGAAGTATTCTGAGGAGAGAAGGGTAGAGAAGGAAGGGTAGAGGGGACAGATGATCTTTCACTTAGAAGGGACCTACAGTGATCATCCAGACCAGTCTGACCACTTCAGGGCTGACCAAAAGATGAAATATGTAACTCTCCCAATTTATACTTGTGTCCAGCATTACTATGCCCCAGGAGTTCTCTTTCTCTTGGCTGGCTTTTAAGGAGAACCACCACTCCACTCTTCTCATTTCCCAGCTCTGTTACTTCCCTTCTATGAACAAAGAAGGGAGACAGGGTACTGTGCGCCAAGTCAGAGCAAAAAACCCCTTTTTTCCATCCATTCTCTCTTTCCTTAAAGGGAAAATCTAACTTATGGGGAGAAATACCAGATTTGTGTATATGGAGAAGTAGTAGGGCAAAATTTGCCATGACATCCTTGATCAGTGAACAGCTATTTCAGAGATCCCATTTCAGCCTCTCCATTTATCCAGTGCTGGCCTCCCATACTGGAACTAAGCTAATGGTCAGTTTGGAGAGCTAAAAGTCATTTTTACAATTGGTAGTGCTGCAATACAGACCTGATTTTGATCTTGTTTTTAGATAAGTAAAACCTGGTTTTATTAAATGGTGCAACCTAACCTCTGATACCACTGGCAGATGAGAAGCATCCAACCAAATAAATCACAGTATCCCAAAGATTGCTCATGTAAGGAGATGCTCTACATTTCACAAATCTTACAGGTTGTTGTGTCTGATCTTTTCTACCTCCAGTAGGATATAAAGAAATAGGCTAAGACAGCACTCGGATTTCTTTAGCAAGCTTGAGGGTCTGAAGGAAACAAACCTTCCCATCCATCCTCAGCTTTAAAATCCTTAAACCTCCAGAGCTTGCTTAACTGTGTATAAGCAGCATTATTTAATAAATCACAGTCTCCATAATTTAGCTTTATTTTCACACGTGAAGGAACTACATTGTCTTAGTGCTACAGCTTAGCTCATAGAAAACAAGTTACTATTGTAACAAGACTGTTACACAAATCATTCAGCCTTTATCAGACCAACCTGTATTATAAGAACAGAAGAGATCTGGGTTTGTGCAAATTTTAAGGTGAGGTGTCTCCTGTAGGCCCTTTGAATTTTAATTGCAGAGATATGATGATATGCAGCTGCTGTAAAATAAAGAAGTCTCTTCTTTTGTTTCTGTTCTGAAATCTGTAGAAGGAAAACAAAACAGGAAACGTCATAAATTTTCATACTCTGAGGGAGCTGGATGTCCACACAAAAAACACAGTCCACAGCACTATACTACTATATTAATATCTTATATTAATATAATATACTATACTAACAAGATACTGAAAATCACCTCAGAACTAAAGCAAGGTACCCCTCTGCAGTACTAGGTCTCTAATCTAAATGGTAACACAGAGAAGTGACTGTAAGAAACATCAATACATAGCAGAGAACAATTTCATTGCAAGCCTATGTGTGCAGAATTATCAGTGACAGGTAAGCCAAAAGATCTCAGAAGCTAAAACAACACGCAACAGTGAAAATCTACTTTAGTTCTGAAGGATTGTAAGAAAAGGCTCAAATGGTGTTTGATCAATTCTGACCTGCCCAATACTCAAAGCAGCCAACAAGAACTTGATTTTAACACCAAGAAATCAAGTTTTCCTCCCCTTGCCAGTCAGAATTAATGGTAAAACAGCTCTAGAGATACCTTACATCCAAAGCAAAGTTTCAATTTGAATTATACCAACCCTTTTCCTGACTAAATAACCCCGGACAAATGCTTGCAGTTTAATGACAGCTCTTCTAGTCTTATTGTATTTCATAAATTGACGTCTGCCTTCCTGCCAAGCCCACAGATGTTTTTGGATAATTACAGCAGCAGCTTTTTGTTGAACAAATTTCCTTCTTGCCTTGAAACCTCTATATGCGTTCTGGATCAGACATGCAGCCTGGTGCATCTGAAAAAGATATTAAAGAATGCACTGATAATTCAACTTTTGTTCATTCATGTCAGGATCAATATACATTTATTTTTAGTTCTAGGGTTTTTTTCCATCATAAGAACAAGAATGTAATAAGAAATACAAGTAAACTCATACAGTAGCAGTTTTATATAAAACACACTTTCACAGTTTGGAAGGTCTTTTCACTTACCTAAATGGGGTCAAAATATGGGCTAACTTTTGCAAGCAATAAAGCCAGCAGAAAATTTGGGATTTTATTTTGGCATCAGTATATAGAGGAGTAATCCAACAATTGGAACTGTTCAAAATCAACAATCACCCCTGCTGCTTAAAGCAAAAAAGGATATTTAATATTCTGAAGATTGAATATCTTGAGTTGAACAATTTTCGCTCTGGTTCCACCTTTTCTATGCTTCTGCACATTGATGACAAAAATCACCCAAATATATTGAAAACTTTTAAAGTAACCATGACACATCAAAGTGCCAGTGAAAACATACCTCTCTTAGAAGTCTCCTGGCCCTGTACTGCCTGTATGCCAATTGAATCTTAACTGCAGCACTCCTGGTTGCCAGAAACTGCTGCCGAAGCATTCGCGCAGCACGGGTCGCTCTCCAGGCTCTTTGGATGGTAAGAGCACAGGACTTCATCTTCAAAAACCTAACGTGGAAATGAGTTTTTAAGTAAGAAAACAGTGATGGTTTATGAAATCATTAAGAGAGATGTTGGGAAAACAGAGCTGTTCTCAACCAGATCTTGGAACACTAGAAAATGAGAATCGCCAGCAACACTGGCACAAAGACTGATTTTAAACAGAAGATACTTTCTGGTTTCCCATAGGAGGTGTTTCCCTAACTTACCACCAAAGGAGGCTGGGGAGGGATACAGCAGTTTGAAAGGCATCGGACAGAATGACATACAACAGGTCCATAAAAGGATAACAACAGGAATAGGCAGAGATGTTTAAAAACCAGGGATGCTGAGGGAGGACCTGGTATCACTGAACAGCATCCCCTACTGCTATTGGCACTGCACAGTTCAGAATGAGATGAGCTATCAGGCTGATCTCATAGCAAAATAAACATAAACCACTTTAACTATTCCATTGTGGATTAAAATGAAACAGTTTTTCAACCTACAAGTTGTATGCTGGAATTTTGACAATATCCAGAATATTTTTCTTGCAAAAAAGAAGAGTGAAAAAAGATCAAGGCCTACTCTTTCTAGAGCCTCAATTTAACCTTGTGAAACAGTTTCCATACCAGGAAAACAATTAAATGCAATGAAAATCATGTGCAAAAGAATAACCCCACCTGCACCAATAGGGTTATACTCACGCACGTTACAAGGATGCTGCAGGGGCAGAGCCTGAGAACCTGAAGAGTTCTAAAGAGTGCAGTGCAGCACAAAAGAATTACATAATAAAAGCTTTGAAAAGTGGAATGATTTCTCTCAGATTTGGTATTACCGAGTCTGCAGCTGTCTGGCTCTGAAGTGACTCTGGATAACAAGGGTAGCTCTGCACAGAGACACGTATTCCTTTCGTGCCTTGTGACCTCGGAACCAGGCTTGGATGACTTGTGCTGCTCTCACTTTTCTAACCCACTGCCTGGCTTTATAAGCTCTGTATGCTGTCTATTAGAGAAATAAAAATAATTAAAAAATCAGAACTGTTAATGGAATGAACAGAATTAAAAGTATCACATCAACGGGAACAATTTTTAGGATTTCTACCTCTAAGATACTACAAATATTAAATTTTTCACAACTAGAAGATGTTTTCAAAAGCAAGTGAAACATATCCAGGGAAACACCACAAATGCCACTCTTTAATATTAGACTGCAAAAATAACTATATATCGTGAAGAAACAAATACAAGAGATTAAAAAACCAAAACAAACACTCAATAAAACCCACTTTTATCATTACCTGAATCGTAATGGCAGCTTTCTTCATTTGATGAAATCTGTGTTGATCAATATTTCGCATCCGATGGGCTCTGTAGTGCTGCTGTATTAACACAGCAGAAAACTTGCACAGAAGATATCTCTCTCTCTGAACAAATCCACGGAAAGAGGCCTTCAAAGAAAAAGACGTAAACTTGGAATATTTCACCACTTGCATCATATCAGCTGGGAAAGTTTACATGCTTCTATGTACAGCTGTACTCTCTTGCTTGTTATAGAAACAATATAAATAACCCTATTTTTAATGTCAAAAATAATTCTTTTTTTCTACCTTTTAAGGAAAGTAACCATCCCTCTATTGTTCAGGATGTATAAGTTAAACATTCAGGACATAAACTAAGCAGCTCCCAACCCCTCCAAAACACGGAGGTGAGGAAAGCACATCTGATTTCTATCAGTTAAGCAGAGCACATGGTCTCCAACAAGAGAGTAAAACCAACCTAAGAAATTCTTATAGAATCCTAGAATGGTTTGGGTTGGAAGGATACCCATTAGATCAGGATTCTCAAGGCCACAAATTATTATGAGAGATGATTTATTTCCCTTTCTTCCTTGATTTGGGGGAATTTCCCTCCTTAAATTCCTCTTCAAAATGTTAGGCATTTCAATTAGTCTAGGGCCAATTAATAAACCTAAGAGGACTAACATGATTGATTTACTCACACCTTCCTAAACATGAGTCCTTAAGAATGTAGGAATCGCGATTTTTGCCATTTATGTCACTTTATACCCACTACCAGTGCCCTCTCATACAGTACACCAGTTTTCATTCATATTCCCATCAAAGAAAACATTCATTATGCCACTAATATTTAGAAATGAAATTCAGTTGTCTTAAAGAACCTTATTTCTGTGTACTGTGGCAGTAGGCTTTATACATCTGCCCTGTAGTACACTTCAGAAACTGATTCTACTTTAGCTTTAAACTGTGGTTTGCAAGAGCAGTAAATCTTCAAAACACCTACAAATGAAAAACAAAACGCCCAAATCTCAGTACTATTTATTCAGAAGTACCTGAATTTTAATTGCGCTTTCTTTCATCTTGTGGAACCTCTTCCTTTGGATGTATCCTCTGACCGTGGCCTGCACAAGGATAATGTTCCTCTGGGTTTGTAAGTCAGTCATTCTCTGGTGCCTTTGGATGGCTATAGCTGCAGATCTAAGTCTTTCATATTCCTTCTTGACCAGGTAAGATTTGAAGGCAGCTTGTATGGTTGTAGCAGCTTTGTTTAGTTTGTTCAGTTGTCTCCTCACAGTCATCCCACGGTAAGCAGACTGTAAGACTAACACAGCTGCTTTGGTTTTTAGATATACTGCACGTTGGGTTTTTTTCATACAGTAGGCTCTGTAGTATTTCTGAATCACTAAAGTGGCTTGCCTTAGTTTCATGTATTTTAGTTGATTTATATGCATTCTGTAATAGGACTGAATAATTGTTGCAAGATGATGTTTCTTCTGAATCATTTTTCTCACAGCTTTCCCCCTCCATAGTGCCTGAAGACACACTGCAGCATTTCGCAGCTGAACATATTCTTGCTGTTGTCTCTGGCCTAGAACCTTGGCTCTGTAATGCCTTTGGATGGTTAGCACAGCATGCTTCACAAGCCTGAATTTCTTCACAGCCTTGAATTTTCTGAAGGTAGACTGTATCCTGGTAGCAGCAACATGCTGTCTTTGAATCTGCTTTCGCACCTTCCAGCCACGAAAAGCTGCTTGTAAAGAAAGCACTGCTGCTCTTGTCATTAAGAAGTCCAGTCTTTGCCTCTTACCACCCTTACAATTTCTGTACCACCTCTGAATCACAATGGAGGCCTGAACCATTGCCTTGTATTTCACTCGTGCAGCATGAGCTCTAAAAGCAGTCTGAATTTTAATAGCAGCTCTGCATTCAAGTTTGAGCCTTTTGCATATTATATATCCCCTGTAGGCTGCCTGTAAGCACACAGCTGCTTTTCTAACTTGCAAGAACTCCTGCCTGTGACACCGGGTCTTTTTGCAGGCACGATAACGTTGTTGAATGACAACGGCAGCACTATAGATACTTAAGTACTGTTGCCGGTCCCTTTTCATTCTGTAGCAGGCCTGAAGTAATATTGCAGCTTCCCTCCACTTTTGTATTTGTTTCCTGACAAGAAAGCCTCGAACTAGAGCCTGAATTCTTATGCAACCTCTCTTCAACTTCCTATAATCTTCTTTAAATTGAAGAGCACATCTCCGAGAGCGATACCTTCGCTGGACGTAAATGGTTGCTTCCCTGAGTGCACAGTAATGCTTACGGACGTGCCTCGTCTTTGCAAGAGCTTGAATCTTCACTGTGGCATCTCTCAAGTTTTTGAATCTCTTCCGGGTGACATAAGCACGAAAACCGGACTGAATTTTGATCACGGATCTCAGGATACCTACCTGTCTCCTGGCTTGCATCCCCCTGTAGGCAGACTGGAGAACAATGGTGGCCAGGCGCACCCTCTGGAAAGCAGCAGCTGCTTTTTTAGTGGCCACGTGTGCCCTATAGCGGGCTTGAATTACAGAGACAGCATTTTTCATCTCTTTGTATCTTTTTACTTGTTGGTATTTTCTCCAGTGTGACTGCAATGTAGTAACAGATTTTTTTAACTGCAGGAATCTTTCTCTCTCTCGTTTCATTCTCCACAGCGACTGAATAACACGTGCTGCTTTTGCTTGTTTGTACAGTTCTCGTGCCTTCATGCCTCTAAAAGCAGCTTGGAAAACTATCACTGCTGCACGCTTCTGCAAATAAGACTCTCTTTCAGCTTTGCCCAGTTTATAAGCTCTGTAGTACTGCTGAATTGTCACTGTTTTTGCCCTGTGCTCCTGGTAAACACGTCTGGCCAGCTGACACCTGTACCAAGCCTGAATCTTGATAACATTTTGCTTAAGACATAGGTACTGCTTCAGGTCTCTGTGCATTCTGTACCAAGACTGTATGACAAGGGCAGCCCTCCTTCTCTTCGCCAGTTTTGAAGAGTGCCATTTTCGGAAATAACTCTGACTCACCAAACCTGCTTTAATTTTCCTTTGAATTTCATATTCTCTCCATCTTCTAAAGGCACACTGAATGGTAAGTGCTGAAGCCTTTAGGATTTCGTATCTTTTCTGATCTATTTTTGCCAACTTAGTTGCACGCAGATGTCTCTGAATTGTAACAGTAGCCCAAACAATTCGCTTATATGCGGCAACAGACTTCACCATCCTTATCCTTGCTTGTACAAAAATAACACAGTGTCTCAGCTGTAAGTATCTTTTCCTTGCAGAGTATCTCCTCCAATAAGCCTGCAGGTAAAAAAAAGAAAAAAAAGTAGTATTTTCTTCATAGTATGTTGAGTTAAGCATGAATAAGGACTGTCATCTTCAGAGTTTTATAAGATTGCTTATTCCTATAATTGTCAGAACACAGACTATTCTAAGTTTAAAGGGACCCACAAAGATTAAGTCCTACACTTGACTGCATGGCCCATACCAGGATCAAACCCATGACTTTGGTGTTATTGACACCATGCTCTAACCAACTGAGCTCATCTCAGGCTCTCAATCCATTGGAAGTCAAATCCAGAAATCTATTAAAAAAAAAAAAAGAAAAAGCAAAAGCAAAATGTTTTTTAAGCATTTTAAATTCTGTGAAAAGTCCCATTTTGCCCTGGCAACAGCAGATTCCCTTTTACATGATCTGATAAATCATCAATTCTTTAATATCCATTCTAAAAAGTCTTAGGAGTGCAATATTTATCTTTGGGTAACGGTGGTGCAAGTATCTTAAGACACTGAATTAACTGCAAAACTACCATTGCTATGTCTGCCACTCTGAATGTGCCCACTGCAGGTGACATAACACTAGAAGAGTAACTTTAATATTTTTAAAGCTTCTTTAAGTGATGTTCAGCAGCTGCAAAGAAGAAAACCAACACAATCTCACCAGTCCTTACATTAACTACTTCAGGCCCCATGTTTTAATGCTTACGGTACTCCAAAATATTCACCAAGAAGGGATAATTGTTAATTTAATAGCACATTACCGTCATTTCCTGGAGAGAAAAACTTACTAAACCTCTCAAAAGCAGAGGGGAGAAAAATAACAAAAAATATTACATTTCATGAAAGCATAAATTGCTGCAAGCAGCACAAATGGTCCTTAATGAAGCTCGCTCTTACAAGTCTCAGGGGTATTCCTTGCTGCATAATCTTGCTTTAGATTGTATTACCTGAATGACTGTGGCAGATTTATTTCTGACTTCTTCCAGCTTTGCCTTTTTCAGATTGAAGAGAGTCATCCTGGCCAAGTGTCCTCTCCAGTGCTTCTGGATGACAATGGCTGCATTCTCTTTCCTCAGGATGCGTCGGCGAGCCAAGAAGTTCACCACAGATTTTTGAATTACCCGAGCAGCTCTGTGTCTTTCCTACAGAGTAAATTTCCACTGAACATTAGCTATAGAATTTTCACTCAAATTTTTGATTTCAATAACTATGTACAGCAATTTCATAGAATTACAGTACACTTGCACACACTAAGATTAATTAAAAATAATGCCTGCAACGTTTAAAGGGTTTTGGTTTTGATTCCTTCTCCCCCACCAGCATCTTTATTTCAAGAGCTGTAAAGGGAACGTTTTGTCATCATCGTTAAGGTTGTGTAGATTTTATACAGTAAAGAAACTGGAGATGAAAAAGCCTGAATAGAACCTCTGTCTCTTTCTACACCACAGATTCTTAGAATATTTCACTTGAACACTGTTCCAACATCAATATGTAACCCAGCAAAACAGTGGTGGCATTTATCAACCTTAAGATGCCACAGTTTTAAAACCTTCACTAAATCTGGCATAACTACCAGAAAATCAAGATACAGAATATCTGAACTCACAAAATTCTTCAAAAGACTAGTGAATCTTAGCTCTTAACAAAACCAGTAAATCCATGCAGAAGTTTATTTACTCCTTTTGTCTTATATATATTAATAGGAATTAACTACTCCTTTAGTTTTAAGGAAGCAGTGCAACTATTTTATATTTGAAATGTTGGGAGAAGAATTTAAATATTAAATATTGGGAGAAGAGTGGCACACAAAAAAGAACAGTAGCCTCTAAACTCCTGTAATTACCTCAGAAGTCTAAAGGGAAAGTGGAGTTTAGTAGATTACTCCACCAAGAAGGCCATATATTTTGATGATAGAAATGGCACTAATTAGTTTAAATGCCAACATTAGTCCAACAAACCTGTATTTTCTGTTGAATTTATATTCTCTTTTTTTCTCAATGTAGAAGCTACAATTATTGCACAAGCAAAGAGTACCTGAGAGAGTTTCAGTTCCCTTTTCAGCCTGTAGCTCCTCCAAGCAGCCTGAATTACTCGAGCAGCTCGAGTTTCTTGGCGAAGATTGAGAAGCCGTGAACAGAGAAATGACACGTAGGTGATAACAACCTGCAGAAACACAGAACACAGCAGGGTAAAGGCTGTGCAAAAGAGCAGAACATGCTCACACGAGGGCAGAACATGTTTATATCAACTCTAAAGGCATTTTACCTTCTCATCAGGAATTGTATTTGACATGTCTGCATGATGAATCATTGCTGGAATCCCCCCTAGGTCAGAAACTGCAGCATTGATCAGCTGGAAGTTTTGCTTTTCATTGTCCAAGAGTTTCTTGTATAGGACTGAGGGAGCTACAGTTTTGTAAAGACAAAATGTCAGTCAATCAAATTGTGCAAAGAAACGGATTTAACATGAACTTCTGTACATCAAATAACTCACTTTGATCAAACATTTCTTCCATGACATTTAGAGAAGTGTCAGACTCAGATGAGGAGGAAGAGTTTAGTCCCACTGTAACAGTTCTTGAACACTCTACAGTTTGAGTTGTTTGTTGGCACACAGCTTCCAAAGGCACGTAACAGGGGTGATAGTGATGAATCAAATGACATAATACTCTGCCATCTGAGAAACACACTGTGAAGTTTTCCACCTGTTAAATAAAATACAAATTCCTTGAATTTTAGTTACTAGTCAATTGGTATAGAATTTCTTCTCTCGTACCTTTAAATGTGACCAAGTGCAAAGTATTTTTTAACAAAAAAAAATTTAGGTAGCTAGTGCTTCCTTTGAACATTTACTGTACAGTGACATAAAGCTGTGAGAGCCCAGAAAACCAAAGAGGTGTCAGTCATTATACAGTAAATCTACAAGGGAAACATTTATGAAACCAATCTGTCTAGAGCAGGATCCCAAGTAAACTTCTATAGATACCTTTACACCAGGTTTTCAACGCAGAAGTAAGTTCTGAATTTGCATCAGTCCTAAAAGCTCTATTTTACCCTTCAGAAAGACTAACAGCTGCTACTGTATTCTGACCAGAGTCAGGTCTCTGACCAGGGCCTCCCTTCTTGGAATGAACAAACATATCCCTTCCAAACAAACATCTCTGAGGGGATGAAATGACCTTATCCCAAACATTAGTTTAATTCTCACAGCTTTTATAAACACTGGAAATTCTATGCAAAAACACTTTTAAAAATGAAGGCTCAGTAACAGTCCGCAAACAATTCCCATTCCAGCAAAAATGTTCAATTTTTAAAAAGCATTTTTATGCACAAGACTAACTGCAAGGGGAAACTTTTTGCTCAGGTTTGTTTAAAAAGAGAGGTGCAGCTAAACTCACAGAACAATGGTTATTTCAAATCAGATTAAACAAAGTAGAGAAGAATATTTACAAATAATTACCATTGACTTCTACTACATATTTGAAGAACTCTGCTCTGTAAAGAATTACAACAGCACAAGGTGCACTTGTAGAAGTGTACACAAAACTATTTACCTTGATACTGTAAAATCTACAAACAGCATTAACCCATGCCATCAGCAGTTTCACATTTTCACTGTAAGTCTGAGATGAGAAGTTACTATTGTCTTCCTCTACTCTAAAATAATTTGGAAAAGTCTTGACAGCACCCAATAGTGCTTTTCTCTTGTATGTGTTTTTCAAAAACTCAATTTCTTCTTTTAAATGTTCCACATTCAGAAAAATATCCACCTGTTAGGAAGAAAAACAAAAAATGTCAACAGCCTGACATGTCCTGTATTACAGTTGCTGGATGCAAAGCTTTAGACATGGCATTTTAAAGAGAATCTACACTCACTTCTTAGCAATACATGCCACACAATCAGTAGTAGATAATCTGAACTTGCCAGCATGGATGGCAAACAAAAATCCCTAAATCTGACCTTCCCAATGTTTCCTGTAAAGGAGTTACTGCATTAGTTAATAGTTGGGAGAAACAGAGAAATTCCCTGTGTAATTTCCATGTGCTTTCAGAGTAAACAACAATTTCAGAGCTCTGCCTGCAGTTCCACTGATCCCATGTACCAATCCTCCTCTTTTAAGGAATTCCAAAAGGACTTGAGCTGGTTGGAGAACAAGCAGCACTTCCACAGGGCTTGGATAAAGCCACTACTCACTCAAGTTATTTCTCTAATCAAAGCAATGCAACTGTGACAAATGCATCAGAAGAACTAACTGAAGGAAGTTAATTATATAAGAGTGTAAGAATATTTAAGAAAGAAAATAATTACATTTGATTTTTATTATATTGTCCTATTTTAGTGATAGTTCTGTGGCTAAAGTCTTTAATATTCTTGCTTTACATATATTTAATTGCACTTACATGCCTCACCACTTAGTGGTGAAATTCCACCTCAACTTTATCTTATTTTGCCTTTCTTACATTAAAGTTCCTTCCAACTGGATTTGTCAGTTGGACACTTATTTTCAAAATACCCTCTGACTCAAGTTAACTCTTAAAAACAGTATTAAGAAAACTATTTTTACTTCCTCTACTAACTTTTGAAATGTCATTGCAGTAATGCCTCAGAAATCTTCATTCTTATTTCAAGAATGTTTCATTGACTGTTTCAGATAAAAGGAAGAAAAAGTAGAGAGCTATAGCTTCAGAGTTACTCTATAATTGTCTATCAATGTAACCTCCAAATGTCCTTTTCAGTTATTAGTAGTCTACCTGCAGTTTGAGATTAACATTCTTTTACTTTTAAGTATCAATTCTGCTACTATACAGCATAAACACAGAAGTTAATCTTTTTTCCAAAAACTTGAATGAATGCATAAGAAAAAGCACAGTAAAAACATTATCCAAGCTGTATTGTTAGGGAATAATTAGCAGTTTAGTAAAGTTTACATGGAGCTTTGAATGTACAAAGCAAATTATTTCAGTCTAAAATTTGATTAGTAGAGGCTTTCACAAACATCAAATATTCCTGAAAGAGGGGCATTTTCATTATTACTCCTTTGTCACTAGCAAAAACCAAACAAAATAAACAATTGAATAGTACCTGGAAGGCAAAGACAATTTTCCACAGCAGTGCTAACGTTCGTTCCC
This sequence comes from Trochalopteron elliotii, assembly GCA_024734555.1. Lineage (NCBI taxonomy): Eukaryota > Metazoa > Chordata > Aves > Passeriformes > Leiothrichidae > Trochalopteron > Trochalopteron elliotii. Next base: position 334,857 of record JANPWX010000594.1, on the reverse strand, counting down.
TGTGTCTATCCACAATATCCCTGGAGTCAATTGAAGCACCTACCAAATAAAACAAGGGATTAGAGTGTGCAGTAGTAATCCGATGCACTTAAAATAACCATGATTTCTAGGCCTTACCAGTTCCATCTTTCAAGTGCACTCCTCGTTCTTTAAGGACATTGAGAACAATATCAACATTATGCATCTTCTGTAGCCGACTTATTGCAGGAACTCTCAGTTGTTTTGAAAGGCTCCAGTTTTTGGTCAGAAGCTCCACTGTTCTCCTGACAAAGGTAATTGCATGATTCAGTATCTCTGATGAGCTCACATTAAGTATTATATAAAAGAAAAGAAATATTTCAATAGAATTCTGTATCAACATACACAAGACGAATACCACATTGTAAGTCCACAGCTAGGTTTGTTACAGCAAAATCAAATTCATCAAGTGGAGTTTGAATATGACTGACAGGTAGTCCTAAGAAACCCAGATGGCGGGAAAGGTCACCTTCACCACTCAGGAAGTCCCGGGAAAATGCAAGCAAAAGGTCTTTGCTAGCCTAAAGTTAAAAAAAATAAAGAAAACCTTAATACTTCAACATTTGTCAATCAGAATACAATTTTCATCCCTTCTACCTCCCAAATTACATTTCACATTTCCTTGTCTAATTCTTAAAATTACAGGGGTTTTTAAAATTATTTTTAGCAAGTCACACAGCTTTAACTTTTGTCAGATTAAAAACAATAAAAAAATCTACACAGAGTCTCAGGACAATACTGGAGGGAGACATCAAATCACAGCTCTCACCTTGAACTCTGCATCCTTACAAAAGAGGCAGGGGTCATGGTCAATCATTCTGGACTGCTTGGCACAATCCAGAAAGCAAACCAACAGCAGCAATTTTTTCAGTGTGAACTTTGACAAAGCTTCTTCATGACCTAAAATGACAGAAGTCAGTAAGTGATGTAGTAAACTTTAAATAAGTTTAAAAATTAACTGCGACAAATAAATTATTTTGGAAATAGTTATTACCTTCCCGGTAGAGGTGGGGCACGACGGGATGTCTGTATTCAGCTGCAATGTCAGGGTTCCAAAGCAAGCGATTAAGGATAAATATTGCTAAACCCACAACATCACTATTACTCTCCAAAGCTATCAGTTCTCCATAAATAGTCTAATATGAAAGAAGGGGAAAAAAGCAGAAGTGTTAAAAGTTACCTTAAATACTACGTGATTTTTTGAACAATATACACTATTGAATTTCTAAATAATAAATGGTAATTTGTCTCTAAATATCAAACAGTTTTCAAGCGAGTCCCTGAAAAGTAAAGCTAAAGGAAATTTCAGATAATTTAATCTCATTTCAAAACATGTATGATCATCTATGTCTGAGAAATCAATTAAGAACTTATTTAAGATGACCACATTCTTCTCCAGTTTAGTAAAGTGCAACTGATAGGGAAATGCTTTTGTGTTACTGGTCACAGAATTAACTTCCGCTATCCTTGATTAAATGTTTTCCTTCTTAAGAAAGTAATCACTTTTTTAAAGCAAGTATGTTGCAACAATTTAAAATATATGCATCATGCTACAACTAAATTGAACTGAATCTACTTGAATTAGTATGAGAGAAAATATAAAGAAACTCAAAACAACCTCTACTAAGAAAATTGCTAAATGTCCTTGAAATTTAAGATTATAGATTAGAGACTATACACAGTGCACTTACCTCCAGACCTATACGCAGCCATAAAGGGTTGTAAGACAAAAGCCAATTAAGGACTTTCTGTCTTTGTCCTGCAAGAGAACATCTTTTAATATTAGCTCCAGCAAACATCTCACATTAACGTAAAAATTTCTATTAGCCAATTTAGAGATTAAACAAACTCAGTGTGCGAATACCCCTCTTTTTCTACTTACAAGAGGAGAGAACTCCAGGCTTCAGTCCTCTTACCTATGTCTTTCCAGAGGTGCCTGTCCCTGCGGACCAGCAGGCGCCGTGTTTCGATCTCCAGCTCGAGTTTCTGGATGGCTCTGACCATGGTGTCAGAGGTGAACAGGCGGCACGCCTCGCGCCGCAGCCGGTTCAGCTTCTGGTGGGCTGTGTACGCTCTGAGAGACGCCTCGTCCTTCGTGGGTGCCTTAGCAAGGCTCCTCTTGTGATGGCTCTCTTCCCCCAAGACAAGAGCAGCTGCATTTACTGTTTAAACACACACAAAAAGCATGCATTTACATCTCAAATAAAGGTAGCTTTCCACACCTCATTTATTTTTTCCCCACTTTAAGCTGACATTCTGTTATTTCTATTCTGACTGATGATTTATCTTTCAGGAAGCTTGTCAGCTGTTGCACTATATATATGTTGTCAAGTACAAGAATACTTGTCAACTATTAAATATAAGAATACTTATTTCATAAGTGAGCAGTGCTAGGAATTCAGTTTTAAGATTAATGGTTCCATCTTTGGTTTATTCAAAAGAAGCTAAAAATAGAGCAAAAAGTAGGTTATCCTTTTAGTGAAGTGCCAGCTATAATACTTTCCAGTGGGTGGGAATTCCCCACTCACCACCCACTGAGGAGTGCCACAGCCACACATTCCAGTGCATTCTTGTTGCACAGCACCATCCCCATGCAGGGGTGTGCTGTGCTTGCCATGAGCTAGTGAGCCATCTATACTTATCAGAAGGGGGAAAATATGACAACATGACTCTGAAAAGTTTTACTGTTAAATGAGTACTACTACTCCTTAGTGTTAAGCAAGTATATTACATAAAGCTTAAAGAAATGAGAAGACAAAATTATTGTAACTCTTACCTTGTGAGGTATTTGTTTTTACATTGAAGTCATCTGGGGTAAGCACAAAATTTAACCACCAGGTGAAACCTCGTTGCTGCTTCTCCTTCCAACGTTCATCATAAAACATGTTTTTAGCAGCAAAAGGCATTGGGTGCCTAGGAATGACTTTAAAAAAAGAAAACAACAAAAACCAAAAATGTCTAATAACCAACATACATTTCATTGTGGAAAGGATTCATGTTTGACACTCCATTTAGCACTATAGCCAAAAAAGCAGATTGTTAAAATCTTCAGTGACTTGCAGATCAGGGACTAATAAGTAAATTTCAGCCACAAAACATGGCTTGAGATGTTACAGCCTAGAACTAAGACAAGATACCTAGAGCCCAGGCCATTTGCAATGGGGCAAACCCAAACTGAACTGTATTACATTCAGGAAGAACTATTTTATAGATGCATTTTTCTGATCAGACCAACTTGTTCCTAACTCTGAAAAATTTTTATCTTGTTGGGAAGAAATTTTCTCTTTTGAGGTATTCTGATGCTGCCTTAAAATGTTATCAGATATGGAAAAGGCATTTAACTGATAGCCATCAGTAAGTTGGGAGCCAAACTGTAATGTAGCTTTTACACTTACAGGCCAATCTGAAAAAAAAAGTAACATTTACTTTTAGTTGACCATGCGTTGCAACCAATTTTCTTATAAGTAGTCAAAACAGATCACAAAAGGTTACATATATTGTTCTAATTGGTACTGATTCATTTCAGGTACTATTTTCTATTTCCTCTCAGCTCTAACCAGCAGTTAGGTCTTACCTGATACCAGCAGTACAATTGTGACATCCTGTTCAGTGTTTTACACCAGGAGTCTGCCTACCTGTTTTCAGTGGTTTCACAAATGTCAGGTGTGACTGAGCCAGCCCAGGGACAGGTTTACTAATTCTCTTGGTAGCTTTAGGTGCCTTCCGAAGTGAAGAAGCTACAAGCATTAACACACAAATATCAACAGCAAATACGTCAGTGAAAGTAAACGTATTAAAGTTCATATCACTTCTAAAGTACAGAACTAGAGCAATTCCCCATGAACCATTCAAAAGATACTGATGATCTAAAAAGGGGAGGAAGGAAGATGTGTGGATGCAGGGAACTACAGACCGGTGAGCCCCACTTCTGTGCCTGAGAATATCATGGAACGGATCCTCATGGAAGTGATGTTAAAGCACATACAAGACAAGGAGGTGATTCAAGACAGTGAGCATGGCTTTATTAAGGGTAAATTGTCCCTGACCTGTCTGGTGGCCTTCTGTAGTGGAGGGGCTGACAGAGTCAACACGGGAAACCGACTGATGTCATCCACCTAGAGTTCTGTAAAGCCTTCCACACAAACCCACACGACATCCTCACCTCCACATTGGAGAGGTATGCATTTGGAGGGTGTACCATTGGGTGGATAAGGAATTGCAGCCAGACAGTTGAGGTTCATGGCCCAGTGAAGGCTGGTGATGGTGTCCCTCAGAGACCTTCTTAGGACTGGTGCATTTTAATACTTTATCAGTGACACAGAGACAGAGATCGAGTGCACCCTTGGCACATCTGCAGGTGACACAACAGACTGGGAGAAGAACACAGAGAGAGCAGCCCTGCAGAGGAGGATTTAGGGGTTCTGCTGGATGAAAAGCTGGACATGAGCCAACAGTGTGCAGTCACAGCCCAGAAGGCCAACAGAATCCTGGGCTGCATGGCAAGAGGGGTGGCCAGAGGTCAAGCGAGGGGATTGTTCCCCTCTACTCTGCCCTTGTGCAACCCATCTAGATTTATCTTAATGGATTAATAGAAATAACCTGGTTGATAACACCTTTTCCTGCTGCATATAAGTACTTTCAGCACAGCGTTTTTATGCATACCATTTTAAAACGCCTGACACTGAAGTGCATTACTGAAAACCCCAAATCAAATCCAGATCACAGAACAGATCATTTAACTGAAGAAAGCAGCATGTGCTATTTTGATCTGAAAGCCATGACGGATTTTCCTGGTGGTTAAATTGTGCAAATTAAATGCATCTTTAACTTCCAGACTCTCATTCCTTTCACATTCCAGAGCATATTTGGGGTTGGAACAGTTAGAAAACGGAAAATAAACTGAATTGCAAGCCATCAGCATTTTCTGATCTTCAAGCAACAAAGTATCAGCAAACAATAAGGCAGAGAGAACTACACAAGGCTGACAAGTTCATCACAGACAGTAAAAAGCAGGCAGAATGAAAAAGACTTAGGAACTTCTTCAGTGGAAGGGTGGTTCAGAATTATCACAGGCTGCCCAGGAAAGTGGTGTAATCACCATCCCTAGAAGTGCTGAAAAGGTGTATAGATGTGGCACCTGGGGTTATGGTTTAGTCATGAACATGGTGGTGCCAAGCTAATAGTTGGACTCAGTGTTCCAAGAGATCTTTTCCAACCTTCATGATTCTACTTTTGAAAATATGTGACAACAGCACTGGAGGGAAACATTCACAATGGTACATGTACATGTGAGAAATTTTGTGCAGTAAGTTTCCAGAAAATTTGATTTATATAATAAGGTCTCTGCTCAAGAGCTTTTAGATACTTTACGTATCACTGTCGTTAACAAATTTACACAGGGATAAAGTAAATTTGAAGCCAATTATATAAACCAAAACTCTAACCTAGTTTTCAGGTTTTTAAAACACCAATACCCAACAAACTGCAAAAGCCCACATTTCCGAGATGTGAAATATTGCTGACTGTTGCTGGAGAATTCAGTTTGTTATATACATTTCCTAATCAAAGGCACCTTTCAGAAAATGGTAAATGAAGGCAACACTGCTCACCAGCTTTCTTCCTCTGCCCTACTCTCTCTCCACTCGTGGGTTTGAAGGCTGATGGTCGTCTGGCCATGCCTGTTTGATTGTCCATGTTAGAGGTAAGAGCTCTTTTTCTTTCCACTTCTTCCACATGCACCGAAGCTGTAACTCTGCTATTTCCTACAAATGTTTCACTTTTCCTCTTACGACACGAAGAAGTGGATCCAGTAGGAGATGAATTTACCTTGTCATTGTGACACTTATTTTCAGATGAAATGGGAGCTGCAACTGGCAGGGGTTTAGATGTTCCTGCTTCCATCTGTCCAGGGACCACATTAGCACATGCCATTATTGCTTTATTAAGGCATTTCTTAGATTTTGGCTGGCAGGTTTCTGTTCTTGTTTCTTCAGTAGCACCAGCCTTACTTTTTATGACGGTGGCAGAAAGAATTGGACGCTTTTTTGTTTGCTCTCTCTGAGGATTGTCAGTCTGATGTGTCTGTGCAGAAGGAAAATTGCAGTGATCTTCCTTGGGTTTATCACAATCAAATGCCTGTGATTTTACATTATGCAGCTCAAAGACTTCATTTAAGCTATGCTCTATGTGAACATGTGTTTCTGTCCCAACACCTCCATCTTTTTTCCATTTTGAGGGTAGAAATCTCTTAACAACATAAGTCTCTGTGGTGGACAATATTAATGCTGCCTCAGGTTTAGGAGTCTTTGATGGTTTATCTGACAAACTGTCCTTGACAAATTGATCAGGTGACAGAATTGGAAAAGGCTGTTCTATTACATCTATATCCACTTGATAATTGTCATTCACAAAAGCATCTGGACTTAAAATTCTCCTTGTAATTAAAGCAGGTGCAAAAGGGGAGTGCTCTGGAGTGGAAACCGGCGAGAGCGTAAAATTAAGAACTTCTCCTTCATTTGAAATTGGCAATTGTGCTAGCCCAGCAGAACTGGAGGCACTTTCAGGTTGCAACTGATTGTGCTCAGCAGCACACTTATTGATGTTACAGCTGTCTAATTCAGGCAACAACTCCCCACTTCCAGAGGCAGCAATGTCCCTAAATGCAGTAGACCTTCTCAGGGCAAGTGGCGTGTGAACAGTCTTGCCTTGTTCTTCTGGCACTGGTGCAATAGGAGATGGAGGCAGCTGATTTTCTGAGCCAGCAGGAGGGTCATTTCCTTGGGATATGCTGCTCTGCACCGTGTTCTGATTCTCACATGACTGAAGGGGACTTCTAGGTCTCTCCACCTTCTGAGAAACTTGAAAAGTTTTATTAACATTTTTAGTTTCTGAAGTACTCTTCTTAACTTTTATTGCAGATGTTCCTGAAGAGTTCTTCTTTTTTAATGTCTCCCAAAGACTCTTCTGAAAAAGAACCGTACATAAAAGTTAGTGTACTGGCTTTCTAAATTGTTCTACATGTAAAAATAAACATTACTAGTATACCCATTCAAAGTTTAAAAAGACTATAAAAAGAATCCCTGATCAAAAATTCACAATACCTTATTTTCAGGCTTGAAAACTGTTTATTTGGTCATGTTTCAGTTTTATTTTTTAAGCTGTAGTTTATCAGCACCTACTTTCCAACCCTAAAAAAACTTGAGGACAATAGGCATTTCCACAGCATCATTTATCATTTTATAGTCCTCCTTCATGGAATTTTCCAGCAACAGGAACAGTATTTGCGTCAGATATGCCAAAGTAACAGAATTAAGATAGGATAAACACACACTCACCTTTTTCTTTGGAGGCTGCTCAGCAGCACCAAGGAGCACAGCTTGATGTTTTACGACACCATTAACAACAAAAGTCACCAGTTCTCTGATTTTTCCTTCTTCTGGTGGTGTCCATGTGACAGAAACAAATATTCTTTGTCCTGCCTATTGGGGAAAAAGAAATATTTAGTATCTAGCATTTAGGTACGCTTAGGTAACACTGAAGATCAAGTAATCAACCAAGCAATGAGCAGCATATAGCAGTAATACATATTATGACAACAAGAAATGATAAAAAAATTGTTAAATGTTTATATGTCAGTTTTCCCTCTTTGACATGTAAATTTAAGCAACCCCTATCAAAAAATGTTGTCTTACTAAAAGGTCATATACCTCTGAATCAAACTACAATGGAAAACAAGAAAGAATACATATAAATATAACACATGGACAGAGGTTTGAGGTAAGGTGAGTAGAAGAAATATTTTTTTTGCATGTATTAACCAAATAATTCCTCTAGAATAATTTTGAGAGAATTATGGTGAGACAAACAATCAGAGATTGATTAACTTAGGATCTCAGCTGACCCTAAATATAAATGTCGATTTTTTAGTCAAATTTGACATACAAGTCCTTCGAAAAAAAGTAAGACACGGCAAATTATCAAAGAAATGTCACTCTAATTTTTTTAGCTAATTGTTTACATTTTTGAACTAGAGTTTCTCACACATGTAACATAAACAAGTAGATTGTTTTCGCATACCTCTCTGTAAAGAACTTCAAAATTAACCACTAGAATCAAAGAAGTGTTCCTCTCATCTACCAATCCTTAACCAAATTTCAAATCCTATTTAAACCCCAAATCATAATAAACTGCCCTTCTCCTTCTTTCCTCACTTCAGCGTAACAGTAAGTGTGTAATTTTTTCATGTCCCTCACAGCAACAAAGAAGTCAAGAAGCTTTCTATTCATTAATTTCTAGAGGAACATACTATTCAAGCACTTCGCAGTGAGACTTCACCCTGGCTTTATAAGCTCATTGTTGCAAGAGATGTCCAGAGTGTTTCCTCCTCTCTCACAAACATTTCTGGACAGTCTAGAGAAGTGTAGATTAGTTCGTCTAAACTGTTCTATTAAGAACTGGAATTGATTGGACTAGCCACAGACTGTATTTCCTTAGGTACCGTAAATGTTTAATCCTGTTTTAAGCGTGCCTTGCTCTCTATTGTGTCAACTAATTAACGCGCAGAACAGTGAACTGGCATCATCTTCCCTCAATCTTTTTCCTAAACATATGCCCTGAAACTTTTTGACAGGTCTCTGTCTTTAAAACAATATTCCCAAAGAACAGCTAATTTCATTTTATTTTTCTATCCTCACTGCAAACACCTGTCTGTTGAAGCAGGGTGTAGCGCCTTCGCAGCATTGACAGCCCCTAGCCGGGGGAGGCCGACCCGGCTATCTCCAGCTGCCGCCGCCCTGCGGGGCGAACCCGAGACACGACCCCGCACACGCACCGCCCTCAGCGGGGCCGCGGCCGCCTCACATCCCGGATGATTGCTGGCTGCCCCCGGGCAGGTCCACGCCGCTCCTCCCTCGCCCCCCGGCCGCCAGAGCTCCCGCCCGTCCCCCGGCGTGTCCCACCCCGTACCTCCACAAAGAAGCGGCGGTGCTCGACACTGAAGCCCCTCGCAGCGGCCGGAAAGCGGTCGATGACCACCTCGGCATCATCCTCATTGGGGTTGTCGATGCCCAGCAGACGCGTGCGGGAGGCGCCCACACGCAGACGGCCAAAGCTAAGGAAGGGTGGCCGCGAAAACCAGCTCAGGACCAGCACGGCGGGATCCTCATCCTCGTTCTCCTCGCCGCCCCGCAGGGCCCAGCGCCGCCGGGCGGGGTTGTTGGCGGAGCTGCGGTCGCCGCGTGCCGCTGCGGCGACAGAACCCGCGGCCATGGCCAGGCAGAAGGGCAGTAACGGCCCCGTATAGGAAGGGCTGCGCCAACCGCCGCTCGCGAATTGAAATACACGGCTCCGCCAATCCCCGCGCGGGCCGCGCCCTCCAGCCCCGCCCCCTCGCTCTTCAGCCATTCCCAGCGCGGCTCGCGCCCGTTCCGACCCGCCCCCTCGCCCGCCCGCCAATCAGCGCCCGGCGCTTCCTTTGAACAGCGCGAGCTGGCGGGGCCGCGGCACCGCCCGTGAGGGCTCCGTGGGTTCCAGACCGTGAAACAAAACAACGGCGGGGAACAACCGCCGTGACGGACCACGTGGATCTCCGCCCCACTCTGAGAAACAAACTGACGAACCGGGCAAAACCAAGATGGTGTGTTTTTTGTAAATAAATTTAATTTCCAAAATATTTTAAAGTCAAAAGTAAAATGAGACACACACGAATCTGATGAAAACATCGGCCTCATCTGTTTCTCTTTCATGAGCTTTGAAATTGAACGACACACAGAGTACTGTGTTTTCATGCTGTTTCAAAACAAAAGGGGGCAGAAATCAAAGCTTAGCGCAAGCACTCCTGCAAGAAATCCTGTGAAGCACACAATGTTAAGACAAAAGAACTTTACCTTTCCATAGCAAACAAAATTACACATAGGACTGAGTACTTCTACATGTACAGTACACTTCCTAACTCTTCCTTACAGCAAAGGATTTCTCCTAAAAGGACAACCTTAAAGACTTCCATCTAAAATACCAACCTGTACAGATCACATTTAAAACACATTATCTCGATATACCAGTGACAATATATATTGAGTTCTTTTCACCTTATTCTTTCATATAAAAGGACCAACATTTAACATGATCAAAATGGCTGGGGGAGAAAAAAAAAAAAGAATTGTCATTTTTACCTTTAATCCATCAAAACCTTTTAAACCAAAACATTTCTAATGAACCATGAAAAAGACCCTTTTGGCCTAAAGCAAGGTGACTGCCCTCCACTACATTCGGCCAGTGACATTCTTCAATGCACATGATGAAATAACCAAATTGCTGTGAGACTGTGTTGTAGAGCAAGATCCCACAGGACAACAATCACGAGGACCTACAGATAAAAGCACTCTGCTTCCCTTTAGCCTCAGGCATATGGGGAACATGCAGTCTGGGTCAGGTATGCTCGTGTGCTCCACACAGAAAAATTTCACATATTTTTTGATCTTATCAGGGAAAAAAAAAACAAACCTATTCATCTACAACAGAATTCATTCACAATTCTACATTCATGTACTTCTACACAGAAGTTATTTTAAATTTAAAAACTTGAGGGTCATTTATTCCTTAGCAGTCCGTAACACGTTTCATGTTCAATCAAGCACATCGTGAGGTGACTCCCTGGAAGTGTTCTTCAGTTCTGGAGGCTCTTTCACATTTGTTACAGGGAAAGCAGCTCAGCTCTTTGATGACACCAAATACATCTTTAGTCATTGTGGTCTGGCATGGCCCATCTTTAGAAACATCTACTGGAATTAATAATCCAAACTATTGTAGCGCTGTATTTTAAAGGAAACCACCGCCTTACAGAAAAATATGTTCACCATTACAATGACTGATGTTCAGCATGAAAAGAACCCATGAGGGATACACCTCTGTAAGAAAAGTGTCAGTGCTCAAAGAGGAAATTCCAATATAAATAAATAAGTTGAACATAAAACCCACTAAAAGAATTAAAGCCAGTAACGCAATCTACAATCAGAAATTTTTATAGCAAAAAAATATAGAATTTAATGTTTGAACAGAACGAGTGCAGTAAGTTCTCAGAACCACACAGCAGTACCAGCACGGACTCCACTCTTCTTCCCAAAGGTCAGCACGTGGAAAAGATCAACTTTTTGCAATGTGCCACTAAACACTCTTTAGAGATCTTTTTAAGAGACACCTGCTTCTTCTTTCTTTGGTAATAAACACTCAACTGATCTAGGGATTGCCAGATAAAACATCTGTTGTAGACGCCCCCTCCACATCACCAGTGCACACACTCTCTGATGAGCACATACCGAAATGGGGGGAGCTGACACTAAGGAGCTCCAACCCATGAGCTGTGAGGGGCAGACCTCTGCCCTTCAACCCCAGCCTTCCTAACAGGGACTATCTTCTATCAAGCAGAAACCAGATACTTTCACCTACCAAACAAAATTCCAGTCCATGAACATTTACTTTGCTCATATATGAATTTTAAGTAGATGTAAAGCCATACAAATTATAGCTCATGATATTAAATAAAAATAAAAACTATGTATCTAGCACATAAGCTTTCCTATTGTGTTTTCACTGTCAACTGGCAATGATCCAGCCTGACCAGCAGGTACAAACCAACTAGTAGGGTTATCTGCAAACAAAAGAACACCAAAGAACTAGTAGGTATTTTCTTCCAGGAATGACTAGTAATTCTGGTCACCCAAACAGCAAAGAGCAAGCTCGTTTTTCTGAAAAACAACTTCTTTTATAGTCCACTTCTTGTTGGGCATGCACAAACATGGAGCCCTTTGAAAGTTTTTGACCTTAACGTTTTCAGAATAAACAACTCAACTAGAGAAAAAAGCCATTCTTTACGACAGATATAAAAGGCACAATTATGAAAGAATTTTTTAAAGGACATTATCAAGTAAATACACTCCAAATTCTGTTTCAGTGTTTTCCTAGAGTGCCTTCCAAACAGACTGGACTTTAAAAGAAACATTTACCAACCACTTTGAAGCTACTGTTTTGTCAAAATCCTACAATACTTATTTCTACTGTAGGACAGCAAAGACAAGAAATAACAAAGAATTAGGCTTTTAGTCTGAGCACTGCACTGATGCCACTGATGTTGGGTTACTTTCAACAGTACAATTACAAATAGAAATTACAGCAGAAATCATGTTTCATGTGCAATGAATAGTATGAATATGATAACACACATGTAGACTTGAAAACTACACATAAACCAGCCATTTTCAAGCCATGGAGTGTAAAGGTGACAGGAACAGTTTTATTTTGAAAGGAGATGAAAGGTGGAGTTAGAAAGCAGGAAGGGTAGTACTTGATAGTGTCCTTTCAGAAGGTGGCATTCAATGGCCTTGTTATTGCTCTGTATTTGCTAGTCTTCAGCTTCTTCCCAGATCTATTTACAGCATGTCAGTCTGAACATTCCCAGAGCACAGCTCTAAATTTTACTTTAGAAATACAAACATAGAACAGTTAAACATACGTAGTCCTGTTTTAGAAACTAAACTTTTAAAGTTTAAGACTTCTATTGTGCTTCTTTGGCTAAGTCCTATTTAAATATTGGTAACACTTATAATTCTATAACTCTGCCACTATTTAACAGCTAACAGAAATCTTTGGTGTGTTTAGGTTAAGAATCCATAAGGGTACAAGCTTCAAAATATAAACATTCAGGCAGTTCTGGCCCCTCTCCTGCAAACTGCTCAGCACTGAAGTAGATAATTAATAGAATCTAACACCAAAGTATCTGAATACAATCTCAAATGATCTGTGCCACTTTAGAGTTTGTAGAACTGTGATAAGAGAGTCACGTAATCACCACAACTCCCTCGTGCTCAGGTCATTGAATAAATTTAACAGTTACAACAATACACATAAATCCAGTTTCCTATTTTAAAGATTCTTTGAGATAATAATTTAGGAATAGGGAAAACTGGGGGAAAACTTTGATCTTAATTCTCATCTTAGTAAGATGGGAATCTTATTATGCAATTCTTGTGAGGAATTATGAAGATTTTAAAATTACTTCAGATACTTTCTTTGGCATCATATTCACTAAACAAACACAGAATAATTATTTTTAAAGTAGACTTAAAAGAGAAAGCTTGATGAAGTTAAACTATACTAGATTTCATGGTGACACCAGACTTATAGCTCCAAAGGGGTTTTTTTGAAAAAAACCCTTATGTCTAGTAAAGAAAGAGCTAAAAATAATTAGACATAAAATACTCTCAAGAGTTTAACTTTGGTTTATAAACACAGTACAAGAAAGTGAGAAACAAAACAATTTAATTAGCAACTCACAAGAGATTTATAATTACTGATTTTTTTTTTTTAAATAGAAATTAAGTACTGTTCTGGAACAATCTTTAAATTTCTCCTCTGTCACAGATACCCTGAAAATGGGCACATTAATGTGGGACCCTGATACCATTTATGCTCTAGCAAGGGTCAACCATGCCAATCCTTTGTGACTGTTCATGGATTAAAACGACCTTGCAAATACTCCCAGTTCTTTCGAAGTTAGAGTGTGGGGTACACTTTAGAAGACAAAGAAGGTTGAAAAAGCAAGAAAAAAATGCATCTTGAAATTATATAGAACTAGGTGTAGAAAATCAGACAATACCATTGTCTAGCTCTTCCCACAGTATTCAATATTCAAGATCAAAGAAGAACTAAAAGGCCAAATTTAGGCAGCCTAATTGTACTCGGGGATCATCGAATACCTTGTTTAGTGTCTTCATAAAGTATCATAAATCACTTTTCAGAAGAACCTAGTGCCTGTGTTCACTGGCTAGGCTCCAGAGTTCAGCCACCTTTAAAACCCTCCAAAAATGCCTCAGGTTCAAGGAAATTATATATTAATTTCTGTGTGAAACATAATTCAAAGTTTGTGTTTCATAGCCCTGCCTGCCCTTACAAATTTTCATGAACTTTAAATAGTCCTTATTCTTTTAGAATGCTTTCTATTCCACTTAAAACATTAACTCAAAGTGAGATGCAGAAAGGCAAACAATTTTTGAAATTAATAGCCAGATATGTAATTACATTTTCAGCCACTATGCTTAAAAGATATTTCAGAGCATTATTTTTAAAAGACCATCTATAAGATTTTTAAAAACTCTTAAAATCACAAGAAACACTCTTTCGTATGCATCAAAATGTGCCTAAATGTTCAAATATTATGTAAACAAACTGTTTTCCCAAAACTATGCCGGAGACTTAATGAGTCCAAATAAAATATAAAATATAAAACTTAGTTGCCACATCAGCCTTCTGGTGGCCAATGGCTTTGTAAATTGGGTGGAATGTTACGGTCTGATCATGAATGTTCGTTGTTGGAAATATTCTGTACAGTCGGAGTTGTATCTAGCCCCAGTAAAGTTCCAAGGTATGACTGGTCTCTGGGATCCAGCATTTGCTCAGGCCTTACAGGATGAACAATGTTTGCAGGCTGTGGGGTCAGGGTGTATTTCTCGAGGAAGGAGAGCTCCGTGGCACGCTGATAATCCGGCTGCTCCGGCTGCGGGGGGAGGATGCCGTGGGACTGAGCGCTGTGCTGCACCAGCTCTGCTTGGGGGTCTGCCATGGGAACGGGGACCAGAGTCACAGGCACACACACTTCTGGGGATACATTCTGCAGCAAAGTTTTGGCTTCTGATTGATATGCTTTGGACTGTTCCACATACTCTTTAGCCTCAGCTTGGTAAACTTTGTCATCAGAGGTGTACTGCACTGGTAAGGAGACTAGCTTTTCCTCTGGAGAAGATGCCAATGCCTCTTCTGCAGCCTTAGATCCATGAACGTGATCAATATGATACTTCAGCTTGTCTTTTCGTTTAAATGTTGCATTGCAGTGTTGGCAGTTAAAAGGTCGAGCATCTGAATGAATAACCATGTGTTTCGTTAGTGTCTTCTTAATTCTGAAAGACTGATTACAGATCTGACACTTGTAGGGCTTCTCACCTGTAAAGACAGAGATTAGTGATTAGAAACCATTAGTGATTCTGAGTAACATCAAATCACATAGAAATGTGCAAACACCTTCCATGGATTACAGCATCAAGACCTACTATAAAACAATTTCACTGAAAACAAACTCTTAAGTTTAGCATCTATTCTGAAATCAAGAGAGTCATCAGGAATTTATTTAGAAGTTACATTGGCATACTCTTCTCCTTACATACAATTCTCTCAATACTCTGGACTTATGTTAGGACACAAACTAAATTAAAAGGAACAGTCTTTTAACTGTTATGATACTGGGATTAAATGAGCTCAGTTTGTATGTCTATACATTTCAAAAGGTAACGATTTTCCTAAATACATGGCAGGAAAAACAAAGTCAAACAGAAAGTACATAACCCTTTCCAAAGGGAGTTCACTCCGTGTTTAGATCACCACTTGAAATGCAAGTCTGGAGCACAGAAACTTTTAGAAAGTCTGGGTAAATTTGGCAAGAACACACATACCAGTGAACTAAAGGAGGAGGTATAAAAAGTGTCCCACAAACCTGAGCTGAGGTTATCAGTATTCCAGCTAAACAATCATAAAACAGTATTCAGGAATGGCCAATATATGAGAATGAATAAAATCATGCTGCTTTCTCCTACTCTTGTCCTGAATGCTCAACAACCATAATGAATAAAATAACTAATCAATATTGATACATAAAAATACATTCCTATGTGTTTTGAGGTTTAGTTGGGGTTTATTTTCTTTTTACCTGAATGTGTCCTAAAATGCATTTCCAAACTTGATTTCCCTTTAAAAACTTTCTTACAGACTTCACACTGGTGAAATGTTGCTTTGTATCTTTAAAGAAAAAAAGACATTTCATGTTATTTTTTTTGTAACCAATGAACAGTAAAGTGATGTCCACAGTCCTTTCTGAAATTTTTAACTGCAAAACAGCTAAATACCAAACTTTACAAATTTCCTCACTTATGCTCCTATTTCCTGGCATCTACATACCAATAAGGTCAATTAGATTATTTTCAATATTCAATTTTATTCTCTGTCAGGATGGCACTTAATTATTCAAAGAACAAAAGCCACTAAAATATCTTTTTTAACTCCCAAAATCTCCTTAAGTAACATTTTTCTGCCCAACATCCATGAGCAGCTTTTACTTTGACAGAATCAGGCCTATCATAAATAAGGTTCTAGGAATGGGAGAATTTCTAGGTACGCTACTGCCTACCAAGGGAAAAAAATAGAATAAGCAATGTACTGTATTTTTAAGTCAGATAAGTGTTTGATGGCTTCTACACAATCTCGGGTTTAGGTTTTTCTCTTCACCCAAGATTCAGGTGGTTTCTGGTGGTTCCAGAGTCTTTTTTGCCTTCTGAAGGCTCTTAGCCAGACATGATAATGAAATGGAGTCTCAAGGTCTTGTTTTTCCTTGGTTTCTCACATGTTTATTAATTCTTATCTTACAATTTTCTCTGTGCCTGGCCGAGGTGTTCACAGCTGCTCGGACACAGGGTGACTCCCCCATGATGGGAGGTCACTACCTCTTATACAGCTAATTATATGTCTGTTATTTACAATTCCATGCCAATGCCTATTATCTATACTAAAGGGGGGGTCATCTCTACTCTGACCCAATCTTCTGAACTACTTTGTGCCCCCATCACTGCAGAAGATGGATGCCAAGGGAGAACAAGAAGAACCCAGGGTGCCACCCTAAATCCTCCATCTTGTTCCCCATTCACCTCCATTCTAAGAATCCCAAAACTACAACATTTTCCACCCGGTGATTAGCTACACTAATGTCTGTCACACCTTTGTGACTTGTAATTCTTCTCTGTGTTAGAAGTTTTTCACATGGACTAAAATCAAAGCCTCTGTCTTCCTGGGCTCTGTGCCAGGCAAACCCCCTGGACAGACCTCCCTGTCCAGGTTTCAAACCCTCTTGCTCGGGTCTCAGACCTCTCTGCTGAGGACTGTGACCATCCAGGGAGCTCAGAGGGATGCCCTGGACTCCAACACACAACACTAATGAGTACTAACAGCTAAAACACATCATTTGAAAAACAACCAGGGCTTTTATTTCAAATCTCTGAGAGGTTTGTTTTTAAAGCTCAAGAGTTTTAAAACTCTATTGCATTTTCAAGTTAGAGACACAACTCGGCTTTCAAACTTTTTACCCCATTTCAGAGCCATTAATCTGCTGCCAGATTAATACCTTAAATGTGAGATAATTCTCCCATTGCTTACATGATGATTACTAATTCAGTTTTAACTAGTCTGCAATGAGAGTATTACGGCAAACCATCAATTAAGAACAACACTGAGGCAGATAATTGACAAATTAAAATCTAATCCTTTTTAATGCTTTTATTTACTTAATTATGCTACAAAGGAAATATCTAGCTTAAATTGTGGAGGCAATTTCCTGTCACCCCCTTCAAACTGAAATAATATCTCTATGAAGCCTGAGGTGCAGGCGTGACAAACACACAGATTAGCAGAGTTTTGCTTATACATGAAAGTCCCACCAAAATCAGTTACATACAGAAGTATTTACACAGTTGTAAAAAGCCCACACTTACTTCTGCCAAACTTTTTCTCCTAGATGAACACTTTTATAATGAACAGTAAGGTGATCTCGACGGCCAAAACATTTTCCACATTCCTCACACTGATGTGCTTTTTCACCTACAAGGGCAAAATTCAATAAATTTTGGTTAAATCCTTTTGGAACTCATTAAATGTCTATGACCTATAATCATGTTCCCAAAGTTCAGCCAATCAAGCTCTTCCACACCTCAGTTGGAGAAAGATTCTCTCTTATTAAAGAAGAAAATTTAGACAGCATGGTGGTGCTGTCAGAGTAAGGATTTTACCACTTCTTATATAGGACTAGTCCCTATCATTCCTACAAAGAACTTTGGGTTCCAAGTCAAGAGACATTTCCCCAAATGCTCACTGCATGGGAGGTACAAGTGAATGACTGGGAATGTACTCTCTTCATTATGACCTGAAATGTGGTAACTTCAATAATTCAGCTGTTTTAAAGAGAAGCTTATTGAAACATAACCATTATTTTCAGCTACTAATTCGTATAATTTAAAATTACACCTCAGTAGTTACCATTTTAATTATCCTGATGGACATAGTTACCTTTTTCTTTTATGCTGCTGTTTAAAAGTATCTTGATGCTTTTTTAGTCATCTTGAGATCTTCCACAAAGTGGCAGAGTATTTCTTCTCATGTAAATAAGGGTGTGGACAGTCAAAGAATGTAACTTTCTAGAGGGGGGAAGCAAATAGAGCAGAAAAGAGGATTTTTTTTTTTTTACTTGGAGTTTTCAAAGATTTCTTTATTTCATAGCAGACACGATTTCAAACATCAGGAAAGAAGCTGTCTTTCACATAAACACTCAGAAAGTTTAGACTCTGATCACTTTCATACTTCCATGCTGCCTAGAAAATATTTTGCCTCCTACAAGGTCATATTTCCTCTGGATCCTGTCGTGAAAAAGTCATTGGTGAAATCTTTGCTCTTCCTACACATTTGATAACCTTTCTGCTCTTAGAGCAATAGATTTTTTTTCTTTCTCCTGATCATTCCCATCTGTTCATAGGGCTGATTCCCTCAGCCTTCCTTCCCTCTTTCCCACGAGAAAGACTTCAGAAACACCTCTCTGATGTTCTTATATTGAAGTGATCAGTGTACAAACTTTGACAGAGACTCTGACAGCTTCTTCTGTGTTGTGGCAATAATGTTTCACACAACTGCTATTAAAAAAAAGAAATCTGAAATCGTTAAAAAATCCTCCTTTTTCACTTTTGCTTTTTGTATTTATGATTGTTAAAGCAATTAATTGTTACATGTTTTTGACTGTCCCTCGGCTTTCTATGGTATCATGGAGGAAACATTTGGCTTTTAAACCTTTAAAACATGTAAGATTAACTCTACTTTAGCAGACTTCCAAAAGAGTGGCAGGAACTTCTATCAGGCCTAAAACATTGCATGTATTGAAAAAAAAAATCCGTAATTAAGTTTTTATTTCAAAATAGTGATTCTGATGCCAATTTCCAAAGAAAATACCTACCTGAATGTATTTTTTTGTGTTTTGTCAGATGGTCATGGCGAATAAACGTTTTCCCGCATTCTTCACATTCATATCTCTTGTCATCATGATGCACTCTTAGATGAAGTCTGCATATTTAGCCATAAACATGACCATAAAATGCAATTTTGTTAACATAATCTGTACTGCTAATTCAATCCAAACTAGCAGAAAATACAGTCTTTAATGACTCACATAATTATCAGGAAGCAACTTGTAGCTGAGGTGCACCTGAATTCTTCTTAGAAAGCAAGAGAGAACTGAGCTGAACTCTGCTATGTGAAATTAATTTAGTGGGATATTTTAGTCCTCTGCTTATTTTCTCTTCAAATAACAAAACCAGAAGTTTTACATGTGCAAAAAACTCAGCTTTGAGAAAAGATTTGTAGGGGGTTTTGTTTGTGTTTAACCCACTAACGTATTACAAATTAAATGAATTCTCACAGATTAGTAATATGTTTTTACTACTGAAAGAAGTTTAGAACATTTACTAATGCTCTCAGAGGTGGAGTACATCAAACACATATGTTACAAAGAATTATGTCAATAACATGAATGCATATATATCACCAAATAAGCAAAACAGTTTAGCAGCTTAATAAAAATCTATACCTGTAAGAGCTTCCATGACGAAAACTCTGCCCACAAATACTGCAAAGATGAGGCTTCTCTCCACTGTGAATTCTCAGATGTTCTTTCAAAGTTGTTCTGTTTAACAAAGCCAGTAAAATTTAATTTTAAGCAATGCCTCTGCTACTTTAAAGTGAAGTATACTATCAATTTCTCAATTTCTTTTACTGTGATGGATCACAATATATCCAATGACTGTATAAATTCAGATATACACAACGACACATGCATTCAAAGACAGGCTGACAACCTATTTACTGAACCAACTGGGTCTAGAAGCAGTATCAGGAAAGAAATAAAACGCTGTCCCAACATAAATTTGGAAAACATACATTAAAGAAAACATCTTTCCAAAAAAATTGCAAGATGTTTTTGCACAACAGAGAAATTAAGGTTTCTTAACAGTAAGAAACTTAAGCGAAGTGAATGACAGGTAAGACCTTCCTAATATATTTGCACTTCATAATTAATTACCTACAGCTGTCACCTGTAATTTGAGAAATGATCAGAAAATCCCAGGCTACCTGTGGCTCTGACACTACCTTTTAATGTGTATTAACGTGCATAATGCTCTGAAATGGTCTCACTTGTGTTAAAAACTCCAAGCATATTGAACAGCAATCCAAGTCTGCTAACCATTGCTGTGTTCTGCTGAAGTTGAAGCAGCCAGCCAAGTCCTTACCGTTCCCTGACGGATTTCCCACAGATGAAACACGTCCATTTCCTCTTTCCCCCATGAGTACATTCTATGTGGCGCTTCAGATTCCCTGTGTCATTAAACTGGCGGCCACAAATGTCACAAGGAAAAGGCCCTACAGGGAGACAGACACACAGAGTAGGATTGACTGTCAGCTAAACTAAACAACAAGCCCAGACTGGTTATTTTGGAAAACCCTCATCAACTTACAAAGCAAAAGTTTTGTCTAACAAATTATCCGTCTTTAGTACAGTCAGCATACTTTAGATAGATTTTGTGAGCTTTCAGCTAAGTTAGTTCTAAGATCTGGCATTTTGGCAAATTTCATGACTGTAAATCAAAACATTCAGAATTCATCATCAAAAGGAATTAAACCCACTTAGACCACCTGAAATAAAAAATTCTTATCACCCTCTAATTCCTACCCAGCAGAAATCAGCAGTAGTATAAAAAAGTCTGCAGAATGTATCAGGAGGAAAGGAAAAGCTTTTTTGAAAACTTCAGGAACAATCTGACTCCAAGCTGAGAATAAATTTTGTGCAAAAAAGTTTCAAAGCACACTAACCTTAATTCTTGTTCCTCCTCAAAATTCTGACTTTTTTGGGTGCAAGAGAATGCCTCAAAAAGACAGCAGAACACAGAAGTAGAAACCCAACCAACAAAAAACCCTCAAACAACTCTCTCCCAAGAGTGGAAAACAGAATTGTAAAAGGAGGTGGGGTAGAAACCAGACTGACCACGACATGAAATGGTGGGGGGATGTTTTACTTTAAATCTAGGGTTTACATGTCAGAAGGAGGTTTCTATACCGAGATGAAATTTTTCTTGATGTTTCAGTCTTGCAAACCGGGATTTAAAATGCTCTTCACAGTAGGTACATTTGAAGGGTTTATCCTGAGAGTGAAGGATCATATGCTCTTCTAAGTGAGGTCTTCGAGTGAAAGATTTCTTACAAATCTGAAATGATAACACACTTTGTCAAAGATACATCAGTTATAACCAGATTCTTTTCCTGTTCAAAAATTCGTAACAGTTTATTTCATCTGCTCTCTGCACCAATGTAAGACTAAACACATATTCTTCAAAAACCTACTCCATGCCAGTATGTAAAGCCTTGCAGTCAAAACCAACCTGTGCTCTACACAAACCATAGTGGACTGTACTGTATAAATCAGGATGCAGATCCAGGGCAGCCTAAATTAACTACTGGCAACTCCTGCATGCAGTTATATGTTCCTCCCCAGCCCTCCTTTCTACTGATCCCAGCACTTCCCAGACTCTCTTCCTAGGGTGTTTCAACACAGTAACTCCGCAAAAAATAACCAATGGAAAAAAGCAAATAGGTTTGGCTTGGTTTTGGATGCTGTCCTAGGGTGACTCTGATGCCTGTATCCCCAGTCGTCTGTTCTGTGTGTGCTGTGTGTTCTGTACCTTTAAGCCTGGTTCTGAGAGTGAAGCAGGGAAAGAAGAGGCTCACAGTTTGTTTTGAGAAACAGTGTTCACTCCTCAGGATCTTCTCTTCATCCTTGGGACTGTGTGTGCTCGTCGGATGCACAGACAGCGGCCAGAGAGTTTTTTCTGTTTTCCTTTTAGTCAGTCTAGCTAGCTGAGGCAAAGAAGCTTCCTAAACTGTTTTTTTTTGCTTTTTCTTAAAACTGTTTAAATCTGCTCTGAACTGAAAAACCCAGAAAAGCACCAAAAGCTACACCTCTGACCTACCGGGCCTGGGCCTCGACATTTTCCAGCGCCAAAAAACTTAAAACCAATAAAGAACTAAAAAAACTGAGCTAACTCACAGCAAAAACTTCTCTCAGTTTTGCCATCTCTCTTCAGACCAGCAAAAAGTTTCATTGCTTCATACTATTCATTCCTTATGCTTGTGAACAGTTTGTTTGTTAAATAAATAGTTTTTTCCGCTTTTCTCTAAAAAAGTTCTTTTCCCAAACCGGCTGAAAAAAACCCCACATGTAAATTTGCTCTCCAAAGAAACCCCATTCAGAAGTTTCCTCCCAAATGTACCCTAAACCAAGACAGATGCTGAAAGAGTTTAGTTGGACTGTGGTAAAAGTTTTTGTAGTATAAGCTACTGTAGAACCAGAGTTCCTTTATTTCCTCTGGGAAATTCTCTGACAGCAGATATGAAAGACAAAATGCCAACACCAAAAAAGAAATATAACTCAAAATACATTTTAGAACTGTAGGACCCTCATAAGCCTAACATTATGTGTGCTTTTTAGTACTGCTTTCAGATTAACCAAAACCTAAATGTTCAAGAATTATTAATAGTGACTTAAGTAAGCATGCAGTACAATTACAGAATTGAATCCACAGCTCAAATTCAGGCATTTAAACTAGGTATTACAATTTATCATCAGGGTCCTACGCTTCAACATAAACCAATGGAGTTCCCACATTTTCCCTGTGAGACTCCTGCTGTTGTTTATGACAGCTCAACTGAGCACTACAACTCCCACACATTAACGCCTGCAGTCAGCTTCTCAGAGCACACATGAATAAGGAAATCAAAACCAGCAGCTTTATTTGTTCAAAGCCTCATTAATGTTAAATACAGCTGTAAGCAAATCCCATATTTGTACAAAGTATAATAGCCCTCTTGCTTTTCCTTACTATTAATAACTATTGTTTATGTAAATTTGCTCATATTCCTCAAGGATTAAAATATGGTCAGCAAATCCTGTTGTTCACAAACAGATTACAGCATAAACCAATAACCTTAGTGAATCCTGCAGCCTACCTCTGTGGCATCTTTGCCCTAAGAACACACTACACAAACTGAAAACAAAGTCATAGCACAGCACCCAAGGGCCCTGTTCAATGTCCAACTGCTGTAAAAGTTGTAATTCTAGCTGCTTTTAATTCAAATCCATTTTCAATGCACATGAGCTGTACATGAGCAGCAGCTCACTTCTTTAAAAATTTCTACTTAAAATTTTCAATTAAAAAAAAAACAAACAAAAACACACAAACCAGGAAGTGGAGTTTATCAAATCACTCCTCTGGCAACACACTTTCCCCAGAACAAATGCCAACAATGTTGCATAATTGATTCCCACCATTAAAATGTTTCTTATCTACTAACAAACAAAATCTGTAACACATTCACACAGCACAAGCGCACCTGGAAGATAACATCCTTTGATGAATCATGTAATGACCCTGAACCATGATCCCATCCTGAACCATGACCCCACATGCACCACAAACAATACAAATTCCTACAGCTGATACCTCCCAACTTCCAACTGTATGTTTACAAGTGAAAGTTCCCACATGAAACAAGGTTAGTAATTCTGTTACAGCCCCTAATATTACAGACATATAGTAGCATACAGCAGCTTGCATAAACAAAACACCTAAAAATCAAAAAGGAAACCAATTCCCTTAAAAGAAAATAACGACAACAAAACCCCACATCTGAAACCTTAAAACATTATTTGGCAGCATAAACATAGAGCATGGAAATTCTGTAAGCTCCTTTCTAGAGCAGATGTAGTTTCACATATATACCTCTCCCAGGGAAAATCAAGGAAATTATTCTGTGATTTTACAACTAGAGATAAATTTAGCACAAATTTACAACTCTGTTGACATGCATATGCAGTGTTCCATACTTAACATTTATTTTTGTCACGATTGACAGGTCCTTCCTATAACACTGCACTTCATGGTCAGTGCTTGATGTGTGTAATTAACAGGAGAGCAAATGCTGTTTTTAAAGCATTTATAATACTCAAGTCTAATAATCTGTAAACCAATGTATTTGAAGATATACTGCCTCTATTTTAGAATTCAAATTGGGATTGTTTATCCAACCAGAGGCTGTACATATAGACAAAGTTCAGTCCTTAAATCAGCAGATAGAGGAAATGTATCACTTAGAGGAAAAGCATCCCTTAGAAAGCTTTCTGAGATTTCAAAGAAACACATACCAGATTTTCATTAAAATTCACAGAAGGTAAACTCTGTATGAGAAACCCAAAAGTACTGAAGGATTACTTACATCACATTTCCAACCTTCACTCTTTGTCTTCTTGATAGAAAGAAATTCTTGTACATTTTCTGGATGAAATCTAGGAGAAAGACAGAAGCTGAAAGTAGTCATAGCTTTCCAAGATGAAGATAATCCAAATACTAAGTATCTGTTTCTAAGCTTTATATGTCATGAAAGTTGATCACCACACTGGCAGAACAGAATACTGATGCTGAAACAATTCTAATGACACAAGTAACTGGAAAGCAGTGTTGACCATGGACTCCTGTAGAACCTCACACAACATTTGACAAGGCAAAAGGCAGTTTCAACTTATGTATATTTACAAAGAAAAATGAAAAAAAGCAGCATGTACATAATAATACACTATAATTGGACCTGTCATAAATTACTTATCTAAAAGTATCTGCACAGAAATGGTTTAGGCATCTATTATCAACAGGAAAGCACTGACATCTAAATTTAAAGAAGGTATTCTACTCTGCCTTCAAATTAAAAGCAGTACAGGTAATTTTAAAGTCTGATGTGTTCTGACTCTGCTAGCTCATCTGAAAGATCCTAAAATTTATAATAAAACTTTTGGCAGAACCCCCACAGAAGCACTACTGCTATTTCTCACAGCAGGTTAGGTGATACTGCTAATCCCCATGCCCTTTGAAAAGGCAGTTATTTTAAGAAATAGTTATAAAAATAATGCAGAATATGCTGTGTATATATATTTGCTTATCCTCACTTTTTAAATTAAAAAAATGCTTCTTCAGAAATGTCAGACAAATTATGTCATACTTGCCTCTTCACGTGCTTTGCCAAGGTCTTTTTGCTTGCATGCAGCTTATTGCAGTAGGGACACTTGTGCTCCTTCTTATGGAAGTCAGTGTCACTGGAGTGTTTCTTCCTGTGCACTGTCAGGTTGGACTTGGTTGAGTAGCGCTGGTGACAAATATCACATTCAAAAGGCTTCTCCCCTGTGTGGACACGTGTGTGGCTCTCATATTTACCTGCACAACAAAGTCAGATCTGTTAGCATCAACTGTAACAGGCGTAACCTGCAATAGGCACGTTTGGGGTTTGTTCTATAACCTCTCTCACATGTAGTCAAGCTCCAAGTACCCTCCACATCCATCTGAAGATTCCTACTGGCTCACACCACTGAAAACTGCCCAGTGCTCACCTGTGTGTTTGATCCAAGGCCCCTCCAAACACTTCCATCTTCCTATAAGTCTGTGCAAGGGTTCTAAGTCACTCTTGGTCACAGCATAGTCTGTTCTTAAATACTGCAAGTAACAGCCCAATTCTTTCACCACACTGAACATGAGTACCACTGCAGAATGGGGAACAGCCTCACAACAAACTGGTAATCTTGAGGTACTTTCAAATAGCAGAACACTGAATTACAGACACAAACCCTTGCTCATTATCTGCATTTGGGACCCAATATACTACCAGAAACAAAATTGCTACTCTCTCATTTCTTTCTCAGGGCTTGTATTCCCTCTTCTGTTTGCCAATTTTTTTCTGAGGACAGAATTCTCTCCTGTGGATAAATCTACCTCAAGTCAATAGCAACCTCTCTGCTTTGTACTAGATTTTAGTTTTTCTCTGTAGAACATACATGCATGCTGCTGCATACTACTGTAAATTCATGAGCTTCTGCAGCTCATACATTTAATGTGTAAGTCAATTGTCCATTGTAGTACAAGCTTATAAAGAAATACTTTATGTATTGCTTGTTTTAATGCATACTTGTCAAAGATTTTTTGAGCACAGAACTAGAATTCTAAGTTATGAAAGTGCAAAGAGAAAAAGGCTTTCAATGTGTGCAGAACCAAAATGTACCATTCCAACCCTAAATACTCACAGGCCATTTATTCCTGCACAGTAGCCATGCTTTTACACACTGTGCTAACAAATAGAATCCAGAGCAGTGGAAGAGAAGTAAATGCAGTATTTGCGTATTTTTAAAATAATGTGCTCAGTTAATTTACTGAAACTATGTGGCACCACAGACATAACATCTTAATACACTTCATGAAAACAGCAGCACATTAGATCAGATCCAGAAATTCTGATATTCACTCTCCAGGACAGAGAAAAAGCTTGGTTTATTTCCCACACAAACAGCCCCACCATGAACGAGATCAACCGAACTCGCTCTTACCTATTCGATCAAACTTTTTGTCACACTTGGGACACTGCAGTAGTTTTTTGCTACTGGTTTGAATGATGACAGGAGCTAAGCCTTCAGAAATATTTCCCATAGAGTCAGCTGCCTCAGAACCCTCCTCAGCATCATTCTGTTCCTTTTCGCTTTGCTCTTCAGATTCCGAATCTTCACCTGACATTTCCTCCTCTTGACCATCTTCATCTGCATTGCACTCACTTTCACTGTCTTCAAATTCACTTCTCTCAGATGTCTCCTTGTCAGAACTGACTTTTTCCAAGTTGCTGTCAGAGGCATCACCGCTTTCATTGTCACTGATATCGAATTTGGCTGGGCATTTACGGCTTCTCGTGGAGCGCCTAGTGGAAAAGCTGGCCTTCTCAACCATTTTTAACCCATGCTTTCCTTCCAGGGAAAGGGCTCGGTGGGCTTTAGCCAAATGATTTTCTAAGGACTTCTTGTAACAGAAATTTCGACCACAAAAAGTGCACTGATGACTATTTAATAGTTTACCTGTCAGTTCATTGAGTGTTTCTACTGGTGTAGGTGCATCAGTTACCAGGTCAGTCTGTACACTGGAAACACTTTCGTTATTTAGTAACTTCACTGCATCTATGATATCTAAAAACTTTGCTGCTTCCAGCACTAATGGAATTTCATTTTTATACACAAAAAACTCTGAGGTGTACAGAAACTCAAGCAAATGCTGAAAGACAGAATGAGTTACATGATCTAATGTGACAACATCGGTGCTTGGATTTTTGCTCAAACAGGCATGAAAATAACTACTCCCAACAGCCACAACAACTTTGTGAGCATTAAATTCTTTTCCTTCTACAATTATGAGTAAATCACAAAACGATGGATGTTTCTGTCTATCATCATTTAAGTATTTTAGTAGATTTTTGTTATATTGCAATGAGCTTAGGAGCTTTCTTTGTTCTGGGGATGGTGAAAGTTCTTGGGAAGATTCAAGCTGATCTGCAGGAGCTATTTCTGCAGACTTGGAGACAATTTCTTGTGCACAGTCCACTACAAGAATCTGTTCTGAAGTATCTTTCTCATGGCCAAGACGAACCTTTTCACTTAGACTTGCAGCGAGCCGTCTCCTTTTCTTCATTGCAAAAGTGCAACTTCAGGATCAGGAGCTTCATAGGTGATTAGCAAAAAATTCCCGTGAAGACTTCGTTCTGCTCTGGACCTTAAGAAAATATGCAACAGAAATTTCATACTCTCCAAAAGAATTATGATAAAAATTGCTCTTAGCACTTAAACATTACTTCAATTTTCAATAACCCTTTCTTTATTTCACTGTTAGTTTTATGTATCTGCATAACTGAGGCTTTTATTAAATCACTAGAATCTCTGCGTTGCAGACCACAGCACAACCTGCTGCGAGCCAGTGAGCAGACACCGCCTATTATTAGCTCTAAGGCGGCGGCCGGGCTGGCTTCGCTCGGCTCCCGGCCGCATTTAGCCTGTGCCCCACTCCGGCACGGGCGTGCACTGTTGTTATTATTACTACACCGAAGCACGTTCTCTTTCCGTTTCACCGCAACAGGGCAAAGCTACGCCAGCAGCTCCTCGGGCCGAGCTGGGACGGGCCGCACCCGCCCAGCGCCCGCCGGGGCCGCTTGGCCCGGCCCTGCCG
>JANPWX010000594.1:200867-306224 GCA_024734555.1 Trochalopteron elliotii | reverse complement strand
CGACGCTTCCGAGCGAGCGGGGCGCGGCGGCTGCGCGGGCGGGGCCGGGGCCGTGAGGGGGCCGCGGCCTGACAGGCCCAGCGCCGGAACGCGGCCCGCAGGGTAAAAATAGCGAGCGAGAACGAGGAGAGCTCGCTTTAACAGCGGCTTGGGATGGCCGAGCTGCTACCCGCCCTGCGCCATGATACCCCACGGAGGCTGTCTCCTGCTTTGAAGCAGTGCACATAGGGGCTTGTGAAATTCTTGGGTTTCATGCTTCCCGTAGTTTTGCTCAATAATACGAGTTTTAATTTGTTTTCTGGTTGAGTATTTTGAAGCACTTGACACGAAAGTCCCACTTTCCGTGACTGCCGGGTGGCAAAAGGAGCAGCCCCAGAAGTGCCCCTCGGCTCGGGGAACGCGCTCGGGGTGCAGCTCCTCAGCCTATGGAAAGCACTGCCTCCTGTTACTCCTGCTCCATCTCTCCTCTCTCCCAAGAGAACCAGTTGCCAGTGACAACGTGACACCGAAAATGAGCTTGTTTTCCTGACAGCATTAAAGAAGGATTAATGCAGGATTAAGCTCTATTCCACGACATGCATTCTGTGTTTATGATTTGTAAATGAATACTGAATAAACTGTGACTCTAAAGTCTTGCATTTTTAAATAAAAATACAATAAAAATAATGTTCTTAAAGCATTTGTTACCTCCTGAGTGTTGCTGTACTGCCTGTACTCACAGCCCTGCAGTTTCCTTGAAGTCTACAAATACTTAACTTCAGCTTTGAGGTTATTGTTGGGGTTTTTTTTCATTTTTAATAGTATATTACAATCAAATTAATCCAACGGCAAACTGTTTCAAATAATACTCTAAGTAGTATCAGTTCTTCTATTCAGTTATTCTATAATGAAACATTGGTGTCAATAAAAATAGAGTAATGAAGATTACTATGGTTTTCTGGCACTGAAGACAAAAATCTGCTTACCTCAGCCATCTGCTCTTTTAGGATGTTTCTTGTGCATGCCCTCCTTTTATCTCTGCAAAATAGTTAAACTGTACATAAACTGTAAAAATAAGTTTCTCTATTTGGCAAGTTTCTCTGGTTTGATTTTGCATGGAAAAAGAAAGTTCTAGAGTTCATTTTAGATTTTAAGCTGAGACTTACATTTCACTCTAATCTGAATAGCAAGCACATAAAAACATCATTAGTGGGTAATTGGCTTCTTGGGTCTTACTGTTTCCATAGCAAATCCCTCATTTAGAAAGTATAAAACTAAGTGCTTCATCAGTTTTCATGAGTGAAATACCTAAGGAAAACGCAGGCTTGATGAGAACTATTTTGCCAGCAAGTGTAACCAAGCTAGGGAAGTGCTCCCTGGGCCTGAGACTTACATAGTTTCTTATGTGTTGTTGGGGGGCTTGGGGAAGGGTTTGGGGTTTTTTTTTCCCTAGATAACTACCTGATTTTTTCTTTATTTGCTGCTGCTGTTATTTGCTCTATGTTGAGTACAATGTGGTTTCTTGGCAGCCTACAAAGCATCTACAAGCTTATTGCCAAACTGTGCAAGTTCAGCGGGCATTTGGACTTGTTGCAAGCCTAGGTAACACCTTTTTTCCTCTTGCTATTTTATGACACATAAAGGATTTAGTTCAAAGAAAAACTGTGCAGTGCTAAGTGATCCATTACCATGCCTGGCATTGCTGCAATAATTATGCTCTGGAAACAAAATGTCCTTGAAATCTCAGGTCATTATTGTTCTTTCAGCATCAAGTCTTCTGCAGTTGGAACAAAGTACAAGTGGTACAGACAAAATTTAACTATATTAATTCCTTTTGTTCCAATGCTTATTCATGCTACATTTTCTTGCCAGTTAATAGACTATCCCACATAGGTTAAAAAGCTGACTTTTACTTTAATTAAAGACAGCCTCAATCAAAGAATAAGCACTTGCTCACCTTTTGTACAGAATTTGCAAATGCAGCTGCTTTGATTTGTCCAGGAAAACAGTGTATTTATCAAATAAATAGTTTTGAACTGTTGGAAATTAAGAAGTAGCTTTGTGTGAAAAGGTTTAGTGTTGAAGGAGGTGGTTTCATCTTAAAGTACTTGTTCTCGAGCTCAAAATCCTCACTTCTGAGATACAGTGAAACTAGAAATGACAGATACTTCAATGACAGATACTTGTTTAAACAATAAGCAGATAGGAAATCAACTCTTACATTAAGCAGTTAGCCGCCAACTAAACAGAAATAAAATTACATAAAAATAGCATGCAAGTTTTAATACCTGGCTGAGTCATTTCAGTTTATTGCCAATATATTCCTTAAGAACTGATCACTCTAAGCACCCAGTTATAAATCTAGGAGCACATACATTCACATCCTCCTTCAAACAGCTAACAGCTGCCTTTACTTTGGCCACAACATTTTTGCTAAGGTAAATGTCTCTCTCTCCAGGAATTTTATAACTAATTTGCCATGGGTTCATGGTGTACGACACTGCTGAAACATGACCCGTGCTGTCATTCTTCCTTTTTGTATCCCAGATGTGTCAGTGATGGGTGGGACCTAGGGAAGAGCCCACAAATCCTATACTTCCTCTAGTCTGAGATTTTTCTGTATTTTATTGCCAATCACCACCTACACACAAATGTTTTAAATTAGGCTGTGAAGCGAAAGGGTTATAAGATTGACTCCAACAAGTTTTCTAGCCAACAGTACTGAATAAAGTCCATTGCTGGAACCATTGCCAAGAAATTCTTTCACATAGGCCATGAAAAGACCACCCTGGTCTCTCAATTCAGCACCCTCTGGGGCACTAATCAGCTGGAGGCTTTTTGTACTATTATGGATATTTGACATGTGAATCACGGTGATCAGGCTTCTCCCCTTGTCTCCTCTCTAAAGTGCAGCAAGTGGAACGTGGAGAGAAGGAGGTCAGATCCACTGTGACTATGGCAGCCTGCCTCGTTTAGTGCAGGGAAGGGTGGACACCACCTCTGCTTGGGTTTTGTTCTCTGGAGTGTTCTGTAGGCAGACATGAGTTGAATAAAAATGATCTTGGCCACTGCCATCTTTTTCCAGGGGATTCATACAGTGTGGAAGTTGCAGAGAGCTGTATGGCTACAAACTCCATAGAACAGATTTCCTCATGGAATGCTAATCCAGTCCAGCCCCGAGGTGAAATCAGCAGGGGCCAGGAACAAGACACTCCCTGCTGTCACAATAAAGCAGAAATGCCAGATCTGTTAATTCTGAGCTCAGTACTAGGCCAGCTCTACAGGTAGCTTCACAGGTGCACTGCATTGCCTTTGCACTTTGAAAAATACGGCAACTGAAGAAATCCTGGGTAGAGGGAAATTGCCTGTGTTTTCCTGCCTGCTCCACCCAATCCACTAGTGCCTGGCAGCTCAGGGAAAAGGAGGGTGAGAGGAAAGCTGAACTAGAGAGAATAGCACTGGAGGAAATATCTGTCTGCCCCCTGCTGATGTAAATCTTAAGCAGTGCTACAAAATTACTGTAAATTGAAGCTATACCCCTGCCTGAAGCTGTGTAAAGAAGAAAAAAGAACTTAACGTGTTTATTTTCTGTTGTTTTGGGTGCTTTTGCAGTAACACACCACTAGCATGAGAGGTATTTTCTTTTAAACAAGGCAAGAACTGGGGAGAAGTGAAATATTTTTATCAGTTCAGCTGGTACCTGTCACCACTGGAACTAAAAACAGTGCCCTAGCTTTGAGAACATGACCTTGAGAAGACTTAATGTGCCCAAAATTATCTTTATTTTTCCAGCCATATCAGCTGGTTAGTAAAAGGTATTGCCTCTCCCAATAAATCTTGCTCTGTTTATTGCCTTAGACCATCATAACTGCAACATTACCAAATCATTAAGTAAAAAAAGCATGACCAGACTTTCCTCTACAGAAATAATCTTGGTTCTCAAATATATTGTGAAAATGTATAGAGTAAACAGCATGGAAAAGTTTCTTTGTGTCTTACATTGCTGCATTTCCATTGCACTGCCTGGTGAGAGACCTGTAAAGCTGCTGGAGCACCCTGAGTGCTGAGGCCCTGGTACGAGACAAGAATTTCCGTCATGGAGGGTAGCAGGGAGCTGATGTCACTGTCACTTTTTTCAGTCAACCAGAAACCAATTATCCCTGGCTGACAGGCCAAATTAAATCATTGGGTAGAAGGAGATGCCAGCTATCCTCCCCTAGATTAGGTAATTGGGGCTTTATTACACTCAGACCTGGTGCTGTTTGTTGGGCCCCAGAAAAGACCTAAGGCCCATTCTGGTCTGTCTCACTTTCTCTTTCCATCCTTTCCATAAGCATTAATGTATTTTTAATCCCCGAGAAAAGTAGTTGTGTTTTACGTGAAAAATGCTAATCTTTTCATATACATAATATTAATAGATCCTTCTATCTATCCAAGTTTATAGAGAACATGGAGTTAGGAGTTCTTCCATGGAAGGCCTCAGGTGGCAGCTTTGTACTGATTTATACTTGAGATCCCAGATTTTTATGTAGTACTCTTGTAAGGATATAGAAAGTTTTTAGCTTATACTTCTTTGGAACTTAAGAGCGTGCTTGACATAGTGTCAGGCTGATTTACTGAGGGACTGCCTAGTTCACTGCATGGACTGCTTGGAGCAGAAGAAAGGAGGGATGAAGGTGTCCAAATCCACTCTAGTTCATGTTAGCACCTTGTTGTGGCCCTCCAAGGTCTTCACAAACAGAAGGAAGTGGTACTGAACTAGCTAGTTCATTTAAATTACCAAGGTTAAAAGCTTCATGGATTGCCCATGAATTGGAAAGCAGAATTTGGTACACAGGGTAAGATACAACTTTATGTGAATGTAGAAACCGGGGTGTACAATGTGCTCAGTAGTTTTTATTGAAGAGGGAAAAAAAATACATGTGCTATTGAGGACTTTTCAGAAACAGAGTACAATGCATACAAGTTTCTGAATGGGATAAAAAAATTGGAAAGCTGACAGTGGTAATTCATTGGAAGGTTAGCACATGAAGCTGACAAATTACCAGCAGTTATTACGCCTTTGTGCTTTCAGAAAATATCTGCTGTGTAATTACAAGGACAGCTAGAAGCACTCAGATAGGCCTATCAGCTCAGTGTTTATCAAGGCCTCCCAGAGCTCTTCTCCTTCCCTTTGTGATGAACCTTGACATGGTTACAGTTGTCAGGGAACCAAACTCGATCTCTCTACTAGAGGGGCAGGGTACTTCAAGGTGTAGGAGAGATTAAAATGCTGTTCTGCACTATCCTTGTAATTTGTAGAAGCTATTTGCTTTGAATTATAAAGTCAAAAGTATGTATACTCTACAACACATTTTTCCCCAAAGACATACAATTGCAGAAACTCAAGGATGTTTTACTGTTAGATGAGCTTTTTAACTGCCATTCTCCATTTGTCTGAATTTACATATTCCATGATGTATTGCCCATTTACTCAGAGTCAGGATAAAGGACTGCAGTTACGAAGCTTATGACTCTTGTGTAACCTCTGTCCACTGTTAGAAACAAACATTACATAATGAAAGCATTATATCTGTTTCTGGAGCAACACTATCATGTAAGTGAGAATTTCAGAACCCTATTTTATTTTAGGTGACATTCATTATCTGTTCTCTTAATTACATTGGAATAGCAATTAATACATTTTCCTAAGAAAGTATAATTAAATTCTGATATCAAGAGGCAGACTACAAGTACATTAATTAGGCTTTGAGGCCACTGTTAAAAACCTGGAGCAAGACAAAAGTGCTTCCAGTCAAAAAAGCAAGCACACAACACAGAGAAAAATGTTTTAACCAAAAAAATAAGGAAATACAGAATTAATTCAGCTTTGTTAGCAATCCAATGCACATAAACAGCCAGCTTGTACAACAAGCTTGTACAAGAAATGGCTACAGGAAAGTTATTTTTAAAGAATGACACTAATCAAAGTAAAAAACCTAACAGTTAAATGACAACTGAATTAGTAAAATGTCTGTATAAATAAATGCAGTAGCCAGAGAAGAACTTCTTGTAGTCATTCCATAGTAAGCATAACCCTATGAAATAATCCTATAACAATCCCCTTGTAACAGTGACCTTCCCAAATGAAAAAATGAACCAAACCCACTGGCTGCCTGGGGTGTCACTGGAGCTAAACTCCTTTCAGTGAATTTTGATATGTTATGATTGGTTGTACTTGGCTCCTTTGGTGTAGTTTGTTGCTATCCCAAGAGTAATGTTATTTGGAAAGAAGCATTCATTTCCAGTGAAAACAGTGGAGGGGGAGAACCAGTTTGTAAATTAATTTCCTTTCATTAGGCAAACTTGATGGAGCACTTCAAAAGGCTACTCACTTTCCTTCTTCAGTAGTTATGGTTGCTCATTCTATTCTGTGGTTGAATTTTATGCCACCCGTCCATTTGCCAACCTCAGCCACAACAACCATGGGTGTTTTTAGTGCTGTTGGGTTCTGTGGCAAAAGGGCTGACAGGAACTTGGGTGCCTTTACATGCTAAAGATTTGATACTGCTTTTCTCCTTCTGAGTGGTTTTTAAATTCTGTTTCCACTAGTGCATGTTATTTGAATCAAGAAATGGAGAAGATACTTCAAAGTAAATCTAGGAGTGA
Organism: Trochalopteron elliotii; assembly: GCA_024734555.1. Lineage (NCBI taxonomy): Eukaryota > Metazoa > Chordata > Aves > Passeriformes > Leiothrichidae > Trochalopteron > Trochalopteron elliotii. Next base: position 299,597 of record JANPWX010000594.1, on the reverse strand, counting down.
GATTGCTTTCTTCTCCTTTGAAAATAGTTTTCTTTTTCTGAACTAAACCACAGATTGGAATTGCTTATTACCTTGAAAATATGCGATATCAGAAGTGTCTTGGATTAGTTGAAAGGTTTGATCGGAGGAATCTTAATTTATGTTTCAAACTTTTCAAAAGACCTTAAAATTATTTTACTTGTTCAAAGGAAAAAAAATAGCAAGAAGGTAATACCTTTTAAAATTGCCAAAACCTCTTTTTCAGCAATTTTTAAACGAAGTATGCTTAAAAACCCCTCACAAACTACACACACACACACAACACACAGAAAAATAAAGTACAAAATTTCACCTCTTCCTTCTGAAAGGCTTCAAAAATTTCTGGCCAGTTTCACTTCAAAGACCAGCTGGTTTAGTGAGACCACCATCTAACTGAATTTCTGCTCAGTGTTGGGAAAAGGGCTCTCACATTTACATGGCATACAGTACATACATGCTAAATGTGAGTGGATAAATTCACCTATTATTGCTAGAGAACATGTCAAATTTGCATCGCTTTGGTCAGACAGAATTTTTTTCTTTCCTGTCTTGAATTACAAGTATAACATCTATTTTCAGAATAACTATGGCTTGTGACACATAGAGGAATATGGTCCTAAAGAAATGCCAAATTTCTTAGACTCTGTTAGAGTCACACTGAGTGAGCACTAATTGTGCAGCCTCCTAGACTCATTATTTCCATAGCTTCTAATGGAGAGAAGGGAAAATACAGTACATCCTGCATGCCCAGCCTTCAGAAAGCTAATTCCATTTCTTGAACACTTGTGATTGGCATGTCAGAATGGAATTTGGTATCATTTTTGTGGGTTATTGGTTTCCCAGGTTATTTAAAGACAGTGTTATATAAGGACATGTTACATTAATCAACTTCACCAAATTAATACTGAAGTCTAACTTTGCTGCTGCAGGAGTCGAGGGGGTCAAGGTTAACATGGCTCATGTTTATCCCTTTTTCAGTAGTCAGATGCTGCCAGAGACTGTTTCATTTATTCCAATAATCTTACTTTGGACAAGTGAGCTGTACGAGCTGTGTCTAGACTACAGTCCATGAAGCAACTTGCAGGGCTACATTTCTGAAAGAGCTCATCATTTGCTGTTCTTCAGACACGTGAGTTGTGCCCATAGGTTTAGCTGGGGACTAAAAATCTTTGAAAAGTGCTGTAGGGGTGTGGAGCTTCTCATCACTCTGTTGTTGCCTGGAAGGCTGACCTGGAACAGAGACTGGACAGAGCTAGAAAATAAAGTAGGTATTTACTGAAAGGCCTCCAGGATCCACCCTGGGCAGGACAGGAGCCTGACCAAGGCTGTGCCCTGGGTGGACCAAGAATAGTCACAAAACATGGCACCCCAGTCACGAGATCTTACACTTCTATAAGTTTTGGTCCATTTGCATATTGGGGTTTAATTGTACAATTACAGCTTCAGATTGTGAGGTCTCATCCTTCTTGTTCCTCCCTTCATTCCACTGTTGTTTATGCTTTTGGGCCTGAAAGGTGTCCTTGGTTCTCTGCAGAAAAACGATTTGTTTTGTCTACCTATTCTGTGAAGAGAGCTGACTGCCACTTAATATGAGGCTGAGAACTACATCCCTAGGCAGCACAGAATCTGCAAACATGAATATGAGGCTGAGAACTACATCCCTAGGCAGCACAGAATCTGCAAACATGAAAACTAAAACTTAAGGCATCACTGTCACACCAGTGGCAACGTCTTCAATTCTGAGTGCAGTTGGGAAGCTAAGAGGAAATCTTACCCTGCCAGCATGAGGAGCTCCTACAACACATATGGGCTGTGCTTCTGTGAGGATTTCTTGTTTGCTACTGTGAGCACATCTTTTTTCAACAACTTTCTTATAGTCAAGGCACTGAAGATACAGTTTGACAGAAAAATCTTTTTTCTCTGATAATGGTAATTACATTGGAAGTCCTGGCTTAGAAATTCTTGTACTCCAGAAACTCAGAAACTCTCAGATTTAGAAGTCTCAGTCCCACAAAACTGTATTTGGTGAATGTTGGTGCTAAAGTCAAATCTGGGTGCTAAGACCAGAGGTCTCAGCACCTGTCCATGCACAACAAAAGCATTTTCACCCAAGTTTTCAGTGTATTGGAAGAACTTACTATAAAAATGCCATTAAAAAAAAAAAAAAGGAGAAAACACATGAAAAAGACTTGATGTCCAGGAAAAGGAAAGCACTGCATGAAGTTCAACATATGCAAAGATCTCAGCTTGCCCACACACAAAAATTAAGATGCAGTTCAGCAACAAACCACCTGGCAATCTGAAGGGCTCTCTAGACACTTGAAGAATATAAGTCAACTACAGTAGTGATGTCTCCTCCTTCCCCCTTTCACATCCAACAGGATGCTAAGAGGTCAAACTGTGCCCCCTCCATCCAGGGAGTGTTTTCCTTTCATTGGCATTGGAACATGGTGACATCACATACGTCATCATCACTGAGGTCAGCATCACCACCAGTGGTTAAAGTAGGTGTGAGATAATCTAAATCAGCACAAGTTTGGAAGCCAGAATATTTCATTTTACCTTGTGCACAACGTAATTCAAACTGACAAACTTTCAGGATTTAGTTCAGTACAAAACTGCAGCCTTTGAGAAAGGCATTGGCATTAAGATGAATGCTGTCTTACCCAATCTTAGCAGAAATTTGAAATCCCTTTGGGGCACCTACCACTGCTTATTGTTCCCATAATATTATCTAATACTTTAACACAGAGGCCAAGATTTCCAAGAGGAATTTAGTGCTTGCCACGATCCTCACCGAGACACTTCAGAAATGCCTACAGGGAAAATTTGCTCTGCGCTTTCTGGAAGTCACATCCTTCAACTGAAAACCTGCAAATCCAGGAGATCCAAATCGTCAGATGCTTTTCAAAACCTTGTCACACTCAATATACAATGACTGAATACAGAAGAGGGGAAAAAATTATAAGGGATATTAGAGATCATGAAAAATTAAGAAACTTCTGTATTTGCCTATTACAAAAGTTTCTTTTTGAGTGTTACGGTGTTTTGCATTGAAAATTTAACTACCTCAGAATGATTTATCACTGCAAGTACAGTGAAGAAAACCAGGGAAAGAATTAGTTTTGTGTCCCTCAGCCCAGTGCTTGCCTGTGAAACCAAGTGTGTTGTCACTTTTCTCTGTTTGCAAAGACCAAAATTCAAACAACAGTTTTAGAAGCATCTCCTCCTTTCCAGCCTCTCCACATGTCTGTTAGTCATCATCCTGCCTGTCCCTAGGACAGCTGCAGTGTTTACGAGAAATAAAATGTTTACATGCAAAGTATGTGTTAAAATCAAGCATATTTGGTTACCAATCCTGCCTTCGTGAGTCTTGCTCTTTCTACTCCTCCACACTGCTGCCTGCTGGAATTGTTGAGTCTGAATTCCTTCTAAACCACTTTGTATTGATCAGATGAAATCATGCTACAAACCCATGTAAATCTTCTCCAAATACCTTTGAAACTGTGGCTGAACTATACAACTATGTCCCCTGTAACAGATGGGATTTTCAATTTAATTCCAATACTTTCATGTTTAGGTCTTTCTGGTTTGTAGTATGAGTTACCTCACTCTGAAGGAAATCAAGAAAGAGAATTAGAAGAGGATTTGTAAGACTGTTAACACGTCTAGTCTGCTGAAGTGAAAAGCACAGAGGGAAAAATAAATGTACAAGCCATTTAGAGCTTAATATATCAGTGCTTTTGTAAAAACACAATTTGCCTCATTTTCTCAAGCACTCCTATAACCTTGGCACTCACAAGAAGCTTATTGGTACAGACAGAAACTTCCTGATTAGATGGTTCATTAACAGCAAGGCACAGAATACTAATTGCCAATTTTCATCTGCATTGACAAGGCCTGACCTAGCATTCATCTGATTGAAATTGCTTCCCTGGTGATGCCTCTTGCTTCCCCGTTTCCTGATCCCAGCTTCCCAGCCACAGACAATATGATAAAAACATGTTATTTCACAGAAATTCATCAAAGATAAGAATAAGTGAATCACAGTCTTTTGACTTCTGCAGGTCCCAAGGGAATCCTGTCCTGTCTTGCACAGCCACTTTGTTTTGTCTGCCTGTGTGCAAAATGCTCAGGAGAGACTTCATATGAAAACTAAAACAGCTTTTATTGCTCCCACTATTTCTGTCACATCCAAAATTAGATCTATCTGAGCAAATCAGCTTGATGCTCCTGTAATCTTTGGTTAAATTTGTATTTTAGGTTGGCACATAGAAATCCCTCATTACTCAGTAGGAGTAGGCTACCATGGGAATCAAAAAAGTAGTCATGATTTCAAAAAATGTATTACATTTGAGAAAGCAATATGCTTAGCATGTCTTGCAAAATAATTTTACATTTTCCGATAAAGGCCTTCAGTTTCAGAAAAACATTAGTAATATGAAAATAGGCAGAACTGACTGGTGCTTTTACTTTGCTCTGGTGCTTTACTCTGGCTGAGATTGACATAAAAGGAACAAAGCAAGAGTTCAAAACCCCAAATATCTGTACACCCTAATAAAAAGGAAAAGAAACCTCAAAAGAAGTAACATTGATAGACTAAGAAGTTAAAAGTTAAAATATAGTCATCAAATATTTGTCTCTGGAAAAGTATGGGCCAAAGGAGATCCCAGTTGTCTCTTGCCCAGCTCTTTTGTGGGTGGTTAACTTTGCAAGTGTTGCAGGAAATCAATGCAGAGTTGATCTTGTTGCAAGGAGGCTAATTAAAATGCAAATAGATCTACAGTGGTTTTGTTAATGAGGTAAGCAACTTCCTCTTACAATAAAACTCTATCTACAAGACCTTTCAGCCATGCCATATGCACATTGGTTTATCCATTGCCTTGGCTTGTCTGCTCATAATTACCCAAAGTGCAACCAGCTGAAGAAAAAAAATTATCTATTAGTTGTTCAATGAAGAGGTACATAAAGTACCATAAACAGGAAGATGATCTGGATGACTTGGTCAAGTCCATTGTTCCAGGAAACTCCATCATCCTCAGTTTTCAATTAATACTTCAGAATGTATTTTAATGCCCAGACCAGGATGTCAGACCAGAGTGACTTCATGCTTGAATGCTCCATAGTTTTTTTATAAATGAAGCTCTCCTATTGGTGAACTGGGAATACCAGTGAAATTTAGAATCACAATTTTCATCCCTGATGAAATTCAGCAAGAACTTGTACACAAGAACCCCCATTGAATGCAAGTAAGAAAATGAAAGACCCTAGGGAAAATCAGGGACTATTTTATAAATAGAGGCTTTCTGCATTAAGTGCATGCAGAACTGGGGACTGAGCTAATATAGGCTGGAGTTTGTGCAGGAAATCTAATGCCATAGGAAATCTCTATATTCAGAGAATTGCAGGAATATATGGTGGGAAGGGACCACCTGCTCAAAGAACATCTAGTTTGAGCAGGTCACAAAGGGCCACTGTCCAGCTGAGTTCTGCATATCCAAAACCTCACTAGGGCAAATGTTATCTTTAGCTCATTCTTCCACTCTTCCATGAAATCACCCACCTGTTCCTGACTATTACCAGTGCCTTCCTTGCCAGTGAACAAAGGGATTTTTAATAAAAGCTTCCTCTTGCAAGATAATTTGATACTTTACATGAATTACTTAACTATTCTACTTTCTGTTCATTTTGTAGTTTACATTAAAAGTACCAAAACATTGGAAAAGAAGTGCCAATTACTTAGGAAAATCACCTGTAAATATATTTGACCTAGAAGGCACAGGCTGGCATCAATAAAAACTGTACTTTAAACTGGAGCAACACTGAACAATCAGAAAACATGCCTAGCAGTGAGAAGCAGAAGATACACAATTAATTAGTACTGCTGTCATTTGACAATTGAAAACACTGGTTATATCAGGAAGCAAAAGATGTTAGATAATGAAATTAGTTGGACAGAGTTGCATAAAATGTCTTAGAAGAGATGACACTGACTAGTGTAGTCTGATACCACACCACTCTGTCATTATTGCACGGAAGCAATCAGAACAGAAAAGGCAGCACTTCAGTGAAAGCAAGTGACAACACAAATCCCTTTTCCTGAGAAAATGGCATAGCCTCTGACTTTTGTGACTGCAGAATCTCATCAAAGCTGAGCTGTACTGAGAAAGCATAGAAATTACATGTAGATGTTATGTTTTACTGTGTACAAATGATATGCATGCAGAAATTCAAACCTCCTGTAGGCAACTGCAAGGAATTAGGGCAGTGATAAGTTAATTTACTTTATTTCCCATTAAATTCTGGGATATGAATAGCTCATGAAAAAGAAGAAACATTTGAAAAAAGGCATTGGGAAATGCAGAGCCAAGTTTCAAACAGGTTGAAAAAGCAGCTCTTTTGGTTATTCTGAAAGTGATTACATTTTAATAACTTTCAAAAGACCTGAGGTGTTCGTATACTTGCTGTATGTTTTGTAATTACCACAGAGTTACATGGCAGAGTATTTAACTCCAATGTCAACATGTGTTAACACAATACATTTAAGTTCTCAGATTGGTAGCATATCCTCATGTCGGAGAACTGCTAAATTTCCTTAAGAGTACAGATTTTACAGGTGCTTGTGTATTTTTCAGAAAAATATCCAGATGTATTTAATAGATGTGACTGTTTTCTTGAAGTACTTACCTTATATTCCTCAGAATTGAAAACTGAATTTGCTTAAATTTGGGGTCTATCTTTCTGAATACTCACGGGATTTTTTTTTCAAATTGACTGGTATATGAATCCAGAAAATATTGTTGTTCTAAGTAAGTTATATAGTTACAAATTTAAATAATGATGCACTTAAAACAGGCAATCAGCACTGAGCTAAACTGCATAATTTAGCCTGACAAAAGATTTCCCAAATGACAGTGGTATTTTCATGCTCACGTTGTAATGATTACATATCTTACTGCATAATTTCAGACAGAAATGAAGCAGACAGATGGCAAAGAGAAGAAAACATACAAACAACTACAAATGTAAATATAAAAGAAAGGGAATTACAAAAAGTGAAAGAGCTGAAAACTACAATTAGCCATTTAATTATATTTAACTTGATAGTTATCCAAGTACTTTCCACTAGGATGACCCCTATTCATCATAATGTTCATAGCCCATGACATTTGGCCAGGAAGTCCAGCCTGGGTTGATCATCAGAGAGATCAGAGCTGGTGAGCAGAGTAGTGAGGCTCAGGGGCATGGGAGGGTGGAGGCTCCCTGGGAAGCAGATGATAGAGCTGCTTGAACTGCTGGTGCCAGGAGAAGGGAGAGAGGGTCTGGAAAGGTGTGCCACAAGGTCAGCAGTGGGTGAGTGCAGCTCCACATACATGAGATGGGAAAGAAGGAGGAGCTTTGCTACAGGAGAAATTTTTAAATTAATCAGTTCACTGAGCTTAATGAGTGATGTGAAAGTACCTGCCCATTATAAATAGCCATAGTGAATTCATGTTGGCATCAACAGTCTGCTCTCTACTCATCTGGGGCCTTCAGCATATACTTGACTTTCAGCTTGTATTTTGTTCAGTTAAGTGTACATGTAAAATTAAACTCATTATCAAAGGCTTCCTGAACCGGGGATTAACATTCTGCTGAAGTGGGGAGGACAAACACAACACCAAATGTATTGATTGTTACCTGTTTGACAGTAGCAATGACCAAGCAGATTCTTCAGGCTGTTCCTGGGCTTCCTTGGGAATGCCTGGATTCTCACTGAGGCAAGGAGGGCAGGTGCCAAGGGCCAAGACCAGGAGGACTGGTAGAGGTGAAGGTGGTGGAAAGAGGAGATTCACTGCCAAACAGGCAGATCATCTCTGTCTTGGCCTCAGAGCCAGAATGGTGCTGTGGCACAGCTTCCCCACAGTGGGCACAGAGACTGGGCGTGTGAGGTGCCAGAGGGCCAGAGTTTGTACTGGCTCAGGGTATGAATACAGCTCCTGGGGCTGCTGCTGTCTGCCCTCACTTCCCCTTCTGCTAGAGCAGGACAAGGATTTTATCTGTGAACAAAGCTGTGATCCATGGATTAGGCACTGCACACACCAGCGCTGGGCTATGCCTGTGCCCTGCAGGGGAGAGGAGCCACCGTGGCAGCTGGGGAAGGCTCCCCGAGTATGGGCAGGCTGATGGCACTTAATAGCAGCTGTTTAATACCAGCCCTGGCTAAAACTAAATGGAGACCATGCCACGCCACCATCCCTCTCTCTTATGGATCCTGCTGTGACACCTCCTGGTTCTGTAAGTGACTGGTTCCTCCATGAGCAGTTCAAAATTATAACACAACCTGATGAAGCTCTTTCACATGTCCTGTGCCAGTTCCTAGGAATGTGCTTTTTAGTCACTCCAGTGTAAACAATACCAACAAAACAAAAAATTAATACTGAGAAAGAGAGCAGGCTAACATCTCACTAACTGAAAAGACTAAGAATGTGGATGTTTCATCTTTTCATTTCATGCGCTAATGGTGTAATACAACAGAAGAAATTCAGAAAGCAGAAAGTGTTTGCGAGCTGACTGTGCAAGAAAAGGTCGAGTGTTTGCACTGTGGATCAGGAGTGTTGTGGCTGGGGTTTGGTGGGAGCTAATGAATGAGCGATCAGGTTGGGGCACTCCGGGCGCGCTGTGCCGAGGCTGCGCTGCGGGAGCAGCCAGGCAGGGCAGGGCAGAGCAGAGCGCACCATTCCCCACGCCGTCCCCAGCACAGCCGGGGAAAGACTCCGGTCCAGCTCCCACATAAATCTGCACCAGGTTTGAAAAATCACTCGGACCTGCCGAAGTAAAACCGTAACAAGCACAACTGCCTTTTGAATCCAAGTCTGCAGGTCTGCAGCGAGCAGGCTGATGAGGGGCGCGGGCAGAGATGGCTCGTAGAGGGCTGGCTGCCCCGGGTGTGCCCTGTGCTTCAGACATGAGGAGAAAGCAGTGAGGATCAGCACCAGCCCTTTGGACAACAGGCAACTCGGCGGAGGATGTCCTATCAAGATGAATATGGCTCATTCAAGAATTAACTCTCTACTCATCTTCTACCTCAGTTTTTTGCTGCTCATCCATTTAAAAAGTAAGATTTGCACTTTTTTTTATTGTTCTGACATGTCCTCTGGGGAGATGGTTAGACATGCACTTCTAGCAGAAAGCTTGTGTTGTCAGAAGGCTTTAAAAATTTGATGGAGATGCCAAAAAAATTTGGTCCATGAAACTAAGTTGGATGAACTCGTTGCTTGATAGCTTTCCTCATGTACATGCTTCATTTTTTTTTTTAATAAGGAATGAAAGCATTTTGTTGCTTTGCATATTCAAGGTACATCAATAAAATATTTTGCTAAAACTGTACCTGTACTTCAGTCTGCTTTTGATACTACTCATTCAGTAAATCTAAACCTTTCTGACTGAAATCTAGACTAATTTATCCTCTGCTTAACTGTTCATGTTATGCTTTTTAGTAGTATTGCTTTATTATATATACTTTTGAAACTACAGCCTCTAGAGAAAGCAGTTATTAAATAACTGTGATGCATTTGGTGTTGTAAAATATGTATGAACAATAATATACCTAATATGTAATATGTAAAATATTGTGAGGGAGCATGAAAGTCCAACTACTTTTATGGAGAAAAAATGTTCTCGGCAAACTTCTACATAAACAGAAGCGTGCAAAATAGTGGAAGTCACAATGGGTTTCCTTGATAATTGTGTCAGATGGCTGAGAGTAAATACAAGCCAAGGAGGCTAAATGGCCTCAGCTGGTGAGGCTGCTCTGTGTGTATGAAAAGCAGCAGCTCTTGAACATGTTTAAAAAGAGGATCTGTGGGATGTGTGCCTGAGGAGGCTGTTTGATTTGTGTCTGTTGCATGTGAATAGCAATAACACAAAGCTTTGAGCAGCTGCCATTGAACAAGAAGACTTGGCATTAGCGTACAGTGTTGTGTAATCTGGGTCACCTTCTGTTGCTGCATCACTCAAATTGTTACTTGGACAGTTTGCAGCCCAACATAAATTAAAGACTAAAAAGCAAACAGATGCAGTTGAATCAACCAGCACGGGAAAAAAAAAAATCCCACACTTGATAATATAAGAAAAATACAGAATGTCATAGAAACATCATTTTATGCTAGTAATTTTCTTTTTGGGGATGTACTGATGTGAATCAGGAAAGCAAAAGTGATTTTTCTAAATTAACTCACAACAGGACATACCCCCAAACCAAAAATAAAAAAAAATAAAAAAAAAAAAAAAAAAAAAAAAAAAAGGGAAAAAAGAGACTACACCTTTAACTTTCATAAAGCAATTTTCAAAGTCTACATCCTGTAGGATAAGCAACCAGAAAGTCTCTAAGACAGAGTACTATGTAAGTAATGGAAGGTAACAGTAGTAGTGTTAGTAAGAAAATTTCATTTATCCATGAGGCAGGCAAATCAGAAGAAAATACAAAAGCTTTGGGAATGGGAATTAAAAGTTAAGTTCTTATAAATTAAGAAGGTCACATTAAAAACATCATGCACAAAGAAAACATTGCTAGAATGAAAACAAGAGAAAAGCCCCCAGGAATCAGTTTAAAAAAAGAAGATAAATACAAGTTTTGGCTTTCACCTTGGGTGAGCTTTGCACAATGCAGGATGCCAAAGGCGAGGAAAGTAATTGTACATAATTTTATGCCTTTTCCATAGCCCACTTAACTGGGATAACATCTCAGACGTGGCACAGGTTTTCTCTGGGTTATGGCCATATGGCCAGTCTCAAGCAAGGGGCTTTTCAGTCTTGGAGAACTTTCTCAGGTAGAACTGTGGCTGTTGCCACAGTGTGATACAAATTGATGTATCAGGATGGAGCAGCTGCATTGGGAACCAGAATCAGATCAGGACCATATCTCTGTCAGTGCTGTGTATTCAATGATCTTCATAGGCGTTTTCTCTTTAGAAAGTTTGTACCCCATCTGAAACTGCTAACAGTTTCTGTTAATAAAACTGTAACTGTGAACAGATAAGACAGAAATAGAAGCAGAAGAACTGACTGCAATTACTTCCCTACTTAAAAATTAAAGCTGAGAAAGACCAAGACAGACAAGCTGAGGATAAAATGGAACAGAGGTGATTGATGATATTTATAGAAGTTGTATCAGCCATTGTGTTTTTAAAATCAGTTTACTGGATTCGTCTTCCCCCAAAGGATTCTAATCTTAGGTCCTGCTTAAAGGTAGAATTCCTTATAACTACTTATTCTAAACACTTTGGAAAATAAATAGTATTTAGAAGCCATGAACTCTGTATGCAAGCATTATTGAATGAACCCAACAAGCTGGGTTTATATGACATTTTGTGAACATCATTTGTTTCTACAAATCATACCAAATGAACTACTCACAGAAAATTAATCTCGGGGCATCCAGAGATGCCCAGTTCTGTGTGAGGAGGGACCATGAATCATTATGTACAACAGGTGACAGGAAGCATGTCCCAAATCCAGAACAACACTGATAACTCATTGTTGCCATACTACTATCTAACAGGAATTACAAGCATGAAACTGTGGGCAGAGAGTTGCTTATGAAATAGAGGAAGAGAAATTCTGATAAATACAGGTATATTTATGCATCAGTTTTGGAAGTGATTCTGTCTGAAGTCAAGTTCAAAATCTTTTAATTCAACATTCAAGTACTGATTTTTTTAACAAGTTTTTTTAACAAGATTACCTATCACTACTGCAGAATTGTCTTCCTTTTGGGAAAAATGCAGAAAAATAATATTTTAAGGTCAAAACTATTGCCTGCATAAGCTGTGGATGCCCCATCTCTGAAAGTGTTCAAGGCCTAGTATAGTGGAAGTTGTCCCTGCCCACAGCAGGGATGTTCAAACTAGATGATCTTTAAGGTCCTTTTCAACCCAAACCATTCTGTGATTCTGTTTCTCTCCATTTTAGTCACCTTTCAGCAGAGCTGAAAAAATGTATTATTTACTTCAAAATGAATGCTTCATAAATTGTTCAAATGCTCATAAATTAAGAATGGAAATTCATTTGGGATTGCTGGTAATGTGAGCAAAATATCTGAGCTTTACTTGCAGCCTTTTTCCACCCCTCTGAGATGCTGGCACTATGCAGTTTTTCCCCATGGACAAGAACTCTTAATTTCGCACAACTATTCCCATTACTCACGAAACTTCTAATTACTGCTTAATTACTGTGTTAGGAATAAAGCTCTGCTTATAAAGAGATTTGTGGTTTTGCTCACACTGCTCATCCCTCATGCACACCCGGATGATGTAAGGAGCTTTCCAGCGAAGTCTTGTTAGTGTGGTTTGATGAGTTTACAGCCCATTCAGCAGCTCCTCATTAGCCCTCCGTGGAGCTGAGCCTGTCAGAGCTGCACTCAGCAGCCTCTGAGCACAAGGCAGCAGCAGCCCTGCAGCCCTGCCTCCCTCCTGGCTGTCACACATTGCATCTGGAGCACAGCAAAAATGAAACATCCTTCAGATGTCTGCCATCATCTCTAGTAAGTTGAAAGCAACAACTTCTAGACCCAGTTGTAATGGTGCTGGGTTGGGTGGTTTTTTTTCTTTTCATTTATGTATTTTATTATGGATAACATCCCCATCTCTGGAATGAAATTAAATCTTAAGAATGAAAACTAGTAGCCCTGTAACTTTTAAAAAAGGCCATAACTTCTGCAAGATAAATGTGTAAAAGTGACATTAAGAACATCCCAGCCACAACTGTGCTTGAGCCACTCAGTTCAAATTCTTACAAGACATCCTTAGGGTACTACACCTACCATTCCAAGAGCAGAGTAAGGATACCAGGTTACAGATCCCCTCTCTGCTGTGTGCTCTGTAGCTTGGGAACTGTCACCACTGAAAACCTCTGGAAATTAAACATTTCCCCACATCCCATTTTGCAATTCAGAAATTACAGGGCAAGATATCAGCTTCTTCAAAAATTTAGTGCTCCAATGACAGTGATTTTGGCAATACAGGACAAACCACTGAATGATGTCCCACAGTCACGGGACAAAATAGGAATTCTGCAGCAAGGACACAATCTCTGTAAGCAGGATCAATCTCTGTAAGCAGGTTGTTTGTGACTAATGACATATTAGGAAGAAGTCTGACAGGCAATAAAGGAGGTTGTGCAAAAAGATGTTTTATCATTCATGCTTAACCAGCAGCAGACACCTCATGCAGATCTTGAAATACTGATGTATGTTATTCTGTATCCATGATAATGTGCTGGAGAAACTGATGCTGGAAAGTTAAAGCATTTCATACAAGCAGAGGATATAAACCTAATGTTTTAATATATACATAAACCTTTCAAAGGTGTTCCCACACAAAGTTTATCTATCTGTCTGTCTGTCTGTCTATCTATCTATCTATCTATCTATCTATCTATCTATCTATCTATCTATCTATCGTTTTTTGTTCTTCCTCTGTTACTTTGATAAACCTAAAGCACCTAGGGAGTCTTTTCCTTCTGCAAATCTCTACACCTTTTCCTCTCTCTTAGAGGAAGCTCAGAAAAAAACCAACCCAGTGCTGTTTAGACAGTGCTCAAATTTCGATGGCCAAATTGGGCACTTCCCCACTGAAAAGTTACAGGGAAAGGCAAATATTTTGCTGTTGTGTGTTGACAGGAAAATGACATGGAAGACACTGGAGAGCAATCAAACCACTGTTCAGTACTGGCTGTATCTAGTTTTGAGTGCTGCTGTGAGCAAGAAAGAGGCAATTAGGAAAATGCTGGAAAGGGACAGAAAAATAGAAAGACATTTAGAAAGATGTGCCCACTGAGAAAGGGTCACAGGAAGAGAAGCCTGAGGGAAGACATGATTACAGTCTTACCTCCACAAAAGAGAATGGCAATCAAGGATAGCGATGAGATCAGTTGCTCCCTGTGACCTCTAGAAGGGCGGGCTCTGGAAAATAATAGATTCCATGTACATCAGGGAAGATCTGTGTGAACTTTCCCAACTGAAGGATAATTAAGACTCTACATCAGAACTTTTTAAAGAATGGGTTAGATAAATATCTGCCAGAGATTGTCTAGACTGCTGTCTCACAGCTGGTGTTACACAGAACAGGGGCAGTCAGCACCAGCCTTGGGGGGGATCTGTGAAGGTCTCAGGGGACAGAGCCCCAGAGAGGCACAGGTGGGGACTTGCCCCAAGGGCTGTGGTGGCACTGAGGCTCCAGGGCAGCTCAGGCACAGCTCTGGGACAGGGTGAGCAGATGGCTCCCTTCCCTTCTGCACAACTGGGGATTATGTGCTGTGCAAAACAAAGGCAGCCCTGTACCCAGCCCTGTGTTGCAGCAAAAACAGAATTGTTGCCTAAATTTCAGTGAGAAAATAGTTTACTCTCATTCTTTGAGACATCAAGAACTCTTATTTTTTGGTGCCCTAGACTTAAAATAAGCACTTTGGCTACTAAAGGCACTGATTACCATGAGAACAGAAAGTACCCCCATATATCATGTAGTTTGATTTCTGGCTTTTGGAATGAAATCACTTATATTTTTACTTGCATTTTGAGTATACTTGATATGTTGACAGTGTGATGCAAGAAAATATATTAATGAATGGATTACCAATATCAAAAATTTCACGGTCAGAAAACTGAAAAGGAATGGAAAACATGGTTTGCCTGCTGAACCTGCCAGCTTCTCACTTCATATAAAAAAAGCTATGCAAGACTGGAACTTACTGCACAAAAACAAATAGCAGTAGATTCCTAGGAAACTGGGGATCTACTTTCTGTTCTAACTGGCCATTTTGGATACAGTGCAACAAATTAACATTGGAGTTCTGCTTCATCTAAGAGAAGTTTAACATTTTATTTTGATGGCAACAAAAATCACTTATTTATGAAATATCAAGGTCTAAATATATATACATCCAGCCAGCTACAAAGCAATAAATAAACATGTCTTAGTCCATGTTACTTAACTCTCTCTAATGAATAAGTTAGAGAAATAGCAACCTAAGTGCCTCTGATCCTGTCTACAGGGGTTTGCAGCCAATGACCTCCCAGGGATACTTCTACTTTTGGGTTTGTTTTTATAATTCACATCCCAGCATTAAGAAAATCTTTTAGACAATGCCTCGATCTCTAGGCAACCTTGAGTATTCCTTTTGCTCTTTGTGGTGGCCCAAAAATGGAAAAAAGATCCTGATATTTACATTTTATAAGGGAAGCCTTTAAAACTGATTGACTTATAAGGAGTCACAGACAGTAGGCAGCAAGGAGATAAGTGATACATATTATTTTCCAGATTGATATCACAGATTAATCTGTTGGTTTTAGGGACTGCCATGTTTTGTCAGTTCTCACTGTACTTCTCTGTTTCCTCAGCCATTACCAGTGCTATATCATAGAAACGCCCTCTCACACCAGCAAACAGCAAAAAAACCCCAACAACCCAGATAAACCCTTTTCCAATGAGATTCTTAAGTTTACTTTATATTGATTATCTCTTACTCACCCATAAAATGGGTCAACAGGAAGCTGCTTCCATCTTTTGACAAAGACTGCAGCTGACAGGGCCTCTGGGCGGGCACCACGCAGCTGCCACTGCAGCTCTGCAGGGCTCCTCCAGGCCCAGCAAAACGTCCCTCTCCAGGCATCAACAAAGCAAGGCTGCTGCAACTTCAGGGTTAGGGCAGCTTCTGCCTGCCTGGAATCTTATCAGCGGGGACAGAAATCAGAATATTTCAAGGGCTAAATATTTCTGTGGGTAGAAAAGGGGCATGGGCTGCTAACCCGTTACAGTGTCCCCTCTCCAGCAGCTGAGGATCAGGGCACTTGCCTGGTGCATCCTTCTGTGCTGGGAAATGCTGTGCCTGAATAATTGTGGCCTGGATGGATGCTGGCAGGCAAAGGGAGAAACTCCTTGCTTCTTCTGACTGCTCTTGCTTGCCTGCCCAAGGCTGAGCATACTGGCAGCCTAGTCCCTTAAACTTTTCCTTGAATAATGAGACAGACAAAGCATCTTTAACTGCATTAGTCAGGGGCTTTGCAGACAGGACACATTCCTTCAAACTGCTCTCAGTCACAGTGATTGAGATCAAGGCTGTGAGTAAACAAACAAAACTTTGTACCCCTCCCTCAGAGCTCAGCCATGGACACAATGGCCTGATAGTTCCTTTGCTGAGGTTTCTGAGAGGTACCACTATGGTCCTATACTGTGGTGCTACCAAAGTCTGACTGTCCTCTGAAATAAAGGCCAGAGAAGCTCTAATTCACACTCAGAGTGCCAGGGAGGCTATAAGCAGCATAAGGAGGCAGCGTACACTGGTCACACTCTTTCCTTGACAGTTTCAGTCTCCCTTGTTGGGTTTCCAACAGGATGGCACAGAACCCTTCATTAGCTCTTTCTTCCACAAGGAGGGCCCTAGCTCTAAATTTGTGATACATTTCTTTCCTTCTTTGAATGTGAGCTAGAGGACTTTGAAAACAACATAATTTGACAGGAAGGCAAAGCAAGGACTCAGAATGATAGACAGTCATCAGTCTGCAAGGATCCAAGCAACTGCAATTTTAGTAACCTGCACTGACAGACTACTCACAGCAGGGAACCCAAAACCCTCACTGTAATAATGTAGCCTTGAAAAGACATCTGTATACAGCAGTAGCTTCAGATGTGTTTAGCTAAGCTTTGTGGCAATCTGTAGGTGCTTCAAAAGCAGCTGTGATAGCGCTCCCGGTGTGGCAAACCATCCCTGAGTCTGAACACAATGTGTCCACACAACTGAAAGAAGAGATCAGGCTCTGTTATCTGCAGTGAAGAACCTGCAGTATAACTCACCACCCTCCCAACAGCTGGAAAGAGAGCCCCTGAGAGTGTATCTGAACAAATACACATCACCTTGCTGCTCCTTGGGCATCAGCCACCTCTGCTGCAGGAAGAGTGCAGCTGTACTGGCTGTAAGAAAGGCAAAAACACTACAGAGGTCTGACATGGTGTAAAGAAATCCTAACTGTATCTGCTCTTCTCCAACAGCCCCTTAATTTCCTTTCATAGCCTCATAAAAAAGATATATAGAGAGAAGGCACCAATCTTGTGAAATAAGCTAACGGAGGCTGCATAACAAAAGAAATGTGCAATGCCAGTGAGGAGAAGCCAGGGAATGACACTGATGTATCACAGAGCTCTTAAATGGGATGAAATTATGCAAAGCCCTTGTAAACTCTTCTCTGTTCAATCTTAAAAGAATTATGAAAGCCAGCCTCCAATGATTCCTACCATAAAATGTAGGAAAATATGAAAAATGTGTTTGTGGAATGATAATCCAAGCCTTTTTGATCCTTGTCTGTATGTATATTTGGAGCAGAATGCAAGTAGGTTCCTCTGCAATGCAACTGCAAAAAGCAAATGTCTTGCCATCATTTTGTAGAACTCACCAATTCAGTTTTTCTAACTAAACCCATCCCTTTTCTCTCATTAAATACAGCTGACATTTGTAATTCAAGTTGTTATACTAATGGTACTGAACATTTTGCAAGCCTCGATCCATGTAAAAATCCCCTCAGTTTGATATAACAAGAACTATCTGTTCTGTTTTCTCATGAGTATGTCTTAAATGTCTGATTCAATTTAGTCTAACATCTTCCCGTTTTGGAGCTCATGAAAAAGTGCAAGAAGATTAAAGTTACTAAAATCAATTGCCATTTTCACATTCAAAAGGCTGTTTCCAAAGAATACGTGTTTCCTAAAAAACAAGTGGGCAACTTGGAACTGCCACCGTTTTCCACAGTAGTGAAGTGACAAGACTGAGAGGTGTTTGGAGCAAAACTTTAATGGAATTACACAGGAGAAGGAAGGATTGACACTGAACACCTTTGAAGGACGTGGATATAAAAATCTTTCCAGCAAACAGACTGACCTAATGATCTGACAAGTGATAGAAAGGAATAAAAAAGGGAGAAATGTAGTTCTCTGCACACAGCAAAACAAAATCAGATCTATTTTTACAGTGCTTCTATTACAGCCTTAAAGCCATAAACACTCCATTCTTCATTTTGTTTGGAGAATTGCCCACAGATTCATGCAGGCACTTTGTGTTCCCAGACATCTCTCTAAGTGTTCTTACTGCCCAGGGACCCAGGAAAATACCCTACAGTGGCCCTCCTGCATCCCCAGCCAACACCTCCAGGCTGGCAATGGTTTTGCTGCAGTCACACAGGCAGATGTTGCCTGTAATTCTGCTATTCCACAAGGAACCTTGAGCAGAGATGATTTCAGTTTTGTTTTTTCTGGTTTAACTTCCTAAGTCCATTCATTTTGGTTATGTCCAGTGAGGACCAGCATGACTTTGCTTATGCAACCAGGAAGTCGGGGGTTGTAATCAAGAGTGGTTTCTTTTCAAGAATATGGAGAATTATGTCTTTTGAGATATTTGAGATTGATACTTTGATTGGCTGGCAACAATTACTCTGCTTAGTATATTCCAGCTCTTAAACTAAACATTGAGGGAACTGCATTCTTCAATACTATTACAAGCAAATGGAGACTTATTACACTTACTGAGATTTTTGTGCAAGAGATAAGCAGCATCACAAATTTGTTTTCATCTTGAATTGCTCAATTTCTTCTATGGTCTAACATAAAAACATGTTCTAGAGGGCACTCACAAAACAACTGCCAATGCTATTTAATTGTGCTTCAGTTTCAGACATACTGTGTCAGCATTTTACAGACAGTAGAACTCTTTCCTTACTTTTATCAGCATAACTGCAAACACCCAGAGAGCTGAGGGATGGATTTTCCTGTCTTTTAAACCTGCATGTCTTTTATGCAAGGGCTCTGAATCAGCCTGAAGAATTCTGGGTCTTCATGGGTGACTGCTTCTTTTCTGCAATCCCTGATGAGCACCAACACTTTCATTAACCACAGGCATGTGGTTACACATGCTTACAGTAAACCTGGCTTTCCAAAAGTAAGAAATTTGTACTAAATCATTACAGAAAGTTCTGAGAAGCAGTCACATCATGGGCAATGGGTGCTGAGCTTTCTGCTCTAGTTGATGCAATGTTTTGGACTAGATGGTCATCAGTAGTCCCTTCCAATGCTTTCTGTTCCATGTGAACCACTTGGGTTTTAGCTGAGCCCATTACTACAGTGCTGATAAAGCAGACACTCCAGGGAGTGTATCAGAAGTGCTGTCTCACAAATACTGACACATTTTTTACCATTCAGTAATAAAAGGTCTTTAGAGTTTGTTGGAAGCTGGTTAGTGACAGGAAAAATTGCAAAGTGGAAAATATGAGGGACGAGACTGCAATGTATATTTCAGACTCCTTTTGAAAAAAAAAGCCAACCAAACAAAAAATCAGTTACTAGATTCATTAAAAAAAAAAAAAAAAAAAAAAAAACAAAGAAAAAGTCTCCACTGTCTTACCACTGTAGTGCAGACTGGGTTGCTATCTCTTCAGGACACCTGCAAAGTAGTAGGAATGTGAATGTGGCCCTGAATAAGACCCCATGCTCAGAAATGTATCCAGACATCAAGGATGAAAACAATCTTAACACAGAGGAAACTCCTATGTGCAGAACAGAGCTTGATTTCTATAATAATGAATGTTCAGCTACCACAGGGACATCTGTAAAACTTGTCACTTGCCTTTCAAAAAGGTCTAGTGTTTTTAAAATCTTGACCTTGATGAGAGGTCCAGTGATTCAGCCTTTCAAACTGCAGTCATGCCCTATTCCAGCTATTACATGCCTCATTTCTGTTAATCTTCTCTAATTAGTTCTGCTTCTCAAGTGAAGTCTTAGAATCTAACATTTTCCTGTGCTAATACCAAGGGCTCTGCTTTCATGTTCAGGGTCAGTCCAGCATTTCACCTTGTAAAACTCATTTGTCCTCCCTGCACTTACACTTGTACCTTGAGTTTGAGTTTAGACTCTCTCAAAGACATTTGCTGACTTTAAAGTTATCCTTAGAGGTGTGGTTGTGCCCAGCAGAGTCATACAAGCGTGGAGGAACAGACTTCTTTTCGATTCTTTCTCTTCCTTGCAAATGTGCAGAGACAATTTCTGCCCTGAAAATAATTTCAGCTTTTTCCTTGTGAGGTATTTTGCATGTTTTACAACACATAAGCAGATTGGGCCTCAGAGCCTGCAAGGAGGCACATGACAGTTTTATAGGTGAGAATGCCAAGCTGAGAAGGGCAAGGTGAATACCTTGTTTGCAGTGAGAGAGCTGTGAACACAATCCAAGTGATCTCCCTGTTCAATTCACTAAATTTAGATCTTGTGTTTCTCCCTTCATATGTTATACATACACATTAATATAGGTATGTATTAGCAGGAGGACACACATACAGTTTTCCAGATTGTTCTTGTGCCTGAAAGATCTGTAATATGGCGAGCATTTATTTTTTAAAAAATGGCGTTATTGTTTATTCACTCATAACAAATGGAGGCACTTTTTGTATGTGCAATTTCCATTGCTGACTGTAAGAATTTATGTATCACTTCTTTCATTTGATCACCCTTAGCTGCCTCTTTTGAAGGGATCAGGTCACTCACTTGCTGTCCCACAGCCCTTCCTTTGTGAGGATTGGAGAGATCCAGCGATTACTAGAGGCACATGATGGCTGAGGTGTGAACACTAATGGGAGGAGGCATCTGAGCCCCAGGCAAGAAACACACTCTTCTCCAGCTGATGCTCAATCCAAAATGGCAGACTATTTTCAGGTTAAAAAACCTTAACTGGGCAAGGGGGAAAAGTCAGCCTTCAGTGATACATAACCCAGGCTGCAAACAGTTTAAGCAGCTTCCTTTGAGCATTGCTGCTGCAGCTGGGGATAAAATTTGCAGTTCATCTAAACGGGTCACCCAGGCTTGATGCTTTTATACTTAATGAATTGCAAATAAGCATAACCCAGTAATAGTATAATGGTAGAAAAGCAAGCATTTTTATGGTTATTTCATATGCAACAAGTAAGAAAATCTGTTAACTATTCAACCTACCTCCTTTAAATCATAATAAATATGTAAATGCAATATATGGAAAATACTTGGCCTTTTCAAATTTGAATAGCTAACACTTCATTCTTGTATCTGAAAACATAATCCCTGACGAATTTGGTGGAGTTTATGGAACTATTTATGATTAATTTTTTCTTAAACCTCTGCAGTGGGATTTATAATGCTATTTAGAAATCACTGAGAACAGGGTGTCTGTTTTTCCAGAACTGCAATATATAGACAAATGTCCATCTAAGCCCTTATATCCAGTTATCCTGATGTCCAGATAAAAGACAGAAATACTACAAAACCCTTTCATTCTCCCCATCTCTAAGGCTGAGGAGGAGGGAACAGCACATGCACAAAGACCAAATTCACGGATTTTCTGCAAGACCAGTGCCTAATTTTAAAACCTGAAAACTGTTCTAAAGGTTGACATCTCACTCTGCACAAGCCTTCAGTAGATAGGTACTGTCATACAGGGCTTTGGTACCAGAATTTAGCCCCAGATGAGCTGCACTTCCATACTTTGCTCATCCTTGTGACAATGTGTCACCTTTTCAAGGATATTTCAGAAAAAAAAAATACAATGCGGAGGTAAATTGTGCCTTAACTCCAAACTGATTTGGGAGCAGGACACTCAGCACCTTTCAGTGCTGCCTATCCACAAGCAGAGGTGACACCTAATAAAGTGTCTCATGACACCTAATAAAGTGTCTGGCAATCACATCAAGTGGGAACACCCTTCACCTTCCCCTCAGTGGGCAATGCAATACCTTTCCTCCCTGAGGTACACAGCTTAGAAAGAGAAAAAAAGTATTAGGGAGCATCATCTAGGAGATGGTATGGAACAAGAGTAATGGACAAAAGACATCCTCACAAACTGCTTTTCTAAGTTCTTCTTTACCTCCAAATTGTCATCCAGACATGTTCCTAGTGCAGTAACTTAATTACCTCCACTTTATTCTCTCTTGCTCAGTGCATGGTGATGGTGGTTTTATCAGGGAAATATTTTCTCTAGAGAGCACTCTGAGTACTGACAGCTCTTTTCTCTTCCCCTCTTTCACACTGTCACCCTTCTATATTTGCCCTGACACGGTCTTCACATTGTCTTGACATTGTTCTGACAGTTAAGAAAACTCAATCACTGTAGCAAACAGCCATGACAATGCAGAGAAGAAAAAGGAGAAGTGTTATGAAAATTGTTGAGGAACTGTGAAGATTTACAGGCCAGTGAAAACAAGATTTTGCTTTTTCTAAACCACATTCCCAGTGAGTTTTTAATAAAAAGCTGATTTAAGAAAGTCTTCAGCCAAGGCTGGCAAAAGTCATCTCAAAAGTGATTGGCAGTTACAGATTCTGTACCTGAAATTCAGATGTTCCTAGATAACAATCCCTCTTACTGCCATGAGTTCAGGCACATTATGGGAGATACTTCAGCCCATCTCCTGGGGAGCAGGGATGCTGAATTACTCTGAAATGCTGCTTTGGAACTCTCTAGCTACACTTTCTCCCAAGTATGCCATTCAAACTGGATCCCTTTTTGGGGGCAACCAGAAAAGGAAGGTGGCCACAGAAAAAAGAAATCAGGTTAGCTGGAGCTTTAGTTCCCTTTGCTAATAATAAAATAGAATTTTGTTTTGTTGGCTCACAAATTAGAAGAGAGAGGATCCTAGAAAAAAAGCATTGCAATCAGTCTGACAAATGCCAAATATTCTGGTAACAGGTAAAAAATCCAGCACAAGTAGGGTAAGTTTAGTATCTATTTCTCTGCTTGAATTAAACTTCTGAGCAACTCCTCAACTGGGTATAGTATGGACATATTAAAGTGCTGTACTTGACAAGTTAAGCTTTGTGGTTCAACAATCTGACAAAATTACTGTTGATTTGAATAGGAATTCTGATCATCAGGAACCATGTGGGGAGGGTTGATGGGTATTATTTTGTGGTTTGTTCATTTGAATGTTTTAGAGAAGAAATCCCTGCATATATAGTTTTGATACTAGTTCAAATTCTTACTAGTTACAAGAACACCTAGGTAATTAAAAACTTACCTAATAAACCTACTTTATACTATCTTGGCATGCACACAGTCCACATCTTACCTGAAAAGCGCAGGTAAAGCTCACCCCTTGCAAAGCAGAAGCTCATCAACACTTCTCTGTAGGGCACCTGTGGTGTTCCCTGCAGGTCACACAAGCACTGCTTCTCCAGGAGGAGCATCTTTTCCCCTCTCCTCCTCCATTACCACAGATAGCTGTCTTCTCCCTAAATAAATTAGGGAAGGAAGCCATCTTAAGCTTGTTCCCTTTGCCTCAGAGCCCCTGGGGACAGCAGGGCTGGTGGCCAGGTACTGCCCCTTCTCCAACACCTCCCAGACTGCAGGGCCATCCTGGCATCCAACAGCCAAGTGAGGTGGCACAGGCTTGGGCTCCAGGGCTCCGTGAGACCTTAGCCCAATCCCCTTCCAGGTCCCTAAGCCAGGGGCTAATTTGTAACCTGCTGACAGACCTGCCCCTGCCTCTGCATATCCACCCCAACAGGAATGTGACTCACAGAGCTGGAGAGCAAACCCCTCTGCTTTCTGAGAGGTAACCCGTGAATGCAATTCAGTAAATCATGAATACATCTCTGCCACACATCTCTAATATTGCAGCATGAAGAAAACATTAGTGAAAGCTTCTTATGAGACCAGAACTTACAGAAATAAACCTCTCTCAGTCAATTAATACAATTGTTTGATGACAAAGATGAATCAACACATGCTAAGAGTAAAGTGAACATTCACATACGCAGATTGATGCTCACCTGGCTAATTTTATGCCTAATTTCATATGTTTAATCATGATGACCAAAGCTCAGGTAAGACATAAACAGAACAAAGGCAAAATTAGCCTAAAGAGTCAAGGCAGAAACATGCTTCCATTTATCCAGAGAGAAAACTAAGCTTCAAATGCTTCTGCTAGAATTCACTTGATGAAGAATGGTCTTGATACAATTAAGAAAATGGCACAAAGGAAAGGTCTCCACATAAATGCAAATACTTCTGAACCACGGAATAGAGAATTTATTCTAAATGCTATATTAGATGGTTATACTCCAACTGCTCTGGCAAGCTGAATGACAAATATTTTGGTGCTTCCTTCCTACACATTTATGTCTACAAGCTTCCTTTATTATTAATGGCATAATATTTGCAACAGTAGGCTACCATGGTCAAATCAATACCAAAGTGCCTTGAAAAGACACCAGAGCTGAACCCCTAATTAAGTACAATATTTTGTTCCTTTTAAATGAGACACTGTTTGAGGAGTACAGTAACAGGGCCTTGTTCTGTTCAAGATATCTATAATTAATAACCCCAATGATCAAAGGAAATGTGATCCTAAGAGGAAATGGCTTTTGAGGATCCCTAGGTATTAAATACTGAGAACTACTTCTCAATCTGTTCTGCTGCCTCTCAGCACACTATGATGTGTAATGCCCTTTGGGATCATAAAACAAGCCCCATCATAGATCTCTCTGAAAAAAAATGCTCCCAGCAAGATAGTCACTAGATATTTATCACTTATTCATTATTGCCATGAAATCTTTCTTATTTTTTTTCCCTGGCCAGACCCTTACTGTCACATAGATTTCCTTTATTTATTTAGCATAATTTAATATAAAGCAGGGCAGGATGCTGCCCTGTAATGTACCTGTACTGGCAGGTCTAGACTGGTATTGTGAGGAAGGCTCCTTCCCCCAAAATAGGGTATTCCTTTTGTTTTTTAATCATTGTATGGCACCAAAGTTTCTTGAGATAGAGTAAGCACCTGGATGTCAAGCTGTGGAGGCTTTAGTTCCCTGCTCCTGCTTGCTGATCTTATTTTCCACTCCCCAGCCACAGCACCACCAACACCCAGAGCTCTCCCTGTGTCTTTAGTGCAGATTTGTGTGAAACAAAACCCTCCTGTCACTGTGACAGGATGGCTAAATCTTATATCCATCAGGAATAGCAGGCCAGAGCAGCATCATTGTCCTCTGGATCATCCTGAAGAGTGTGAGCACTTCAGCAGAGCACAGAGGCATCTGTGTGCCACTGCTGACATTGTGTCCTGGGGCTACAATTACTGCAGGCTCACTCACCAGCCACACAAACTTACTGTAATTTCCCATCCCTGCCCTGGAAACCCAAGTCTGCTTTGGATCAGGCCTCAGAGGAAGAAAGTAGAATGCATGGAAAAATCTAAGGCAGGGAAGGGAGAACTAGGAAAGGAGAGATGAAGAGCTTGATCTACCTCTTCCATACATTAAATAGACAGAGAAAATAAAGGAGACTATCAATGGGGACATAAAAATTTAAAAAGCCTTCAAGAAATTACTATACTGATTGGTACTGGTGAATAAGCATTCATTCATTTATTCAGTTTAACATTTTTCATCATTTTACTGGCAAAAATGGTATTGATCAAATTTTGATAAAGGCTTGCTGGATACCTCTTCACTTGTAGCAGTTATTTAATGCCCTACTGCCAGGTGTTTTTATTCTAAAGCACACCAGCACATTAAGCTTTAACAATTTGACTTTTACTGATATTCTTCTAATATGAAAGGCTTATTTCTTAGCATATTCCCCAAGGAAGGCTCCTGGGTGTACCCTGATGCTGGTGAATATTATGGTTTGTTTTACTTCTACAGTGAAGCATCTCAAAAAGGTTTAAGAGAAAGGTATCCCTAATTATATAGTGGGTTTTCAATACCTACTTTTCTTTTGGGTCAAGTTGCTCCTCCTCAGTGCTTCTGAGCCTGCTTTGGAAATAAAAAGTGGTAAAACCATGAAACAAATTCATTCGTGCTCTGTTACAAGTCAGTAGAGTTTTTAGGATGCTACAATACAGTCTTGCAGGTCAGGAAAGCTGCCACAGATTTTGTGTCAGAGCCATGACTATGTTCACTTTCATGGGTCACTGGAACTAGTGTTCAAAAGGCCAGCCCTTTGCAGTTCACATGATAATATCCTTCTGCTGGGCCTGGGACTTTTCCTGTCTGTATGAATTCGGTGAGGGCAACTTGTGCAGCTCACAATCACATCACAGTGATGTGTTATGCCCTTGGCTCTGAGGGGAAGCTGCCCTCAGCACTGGGGCTCAGCAGGACAGCTGAGGAAATTCAGGTTGTGCCAGTTCCCTGTGACACTCCAGCCTGTCCCAAAACACAGGAGCTGCAGCTTTCCTCAAGCAGTCTTGAAATCCCAGTTGGTAATTCATGCAGAGCTAATTGTAGGTGATTTCTATTGAAAATAATTTAGCACATTACAGAAGGGGCTGGAATGTGAACTCTTCTACAAAGTTTATGCTGGAACAGCATGGCCTTGCTTTCTCTGTACTTACTGCCCATTGCAGCCACACTGAAGCTTTCTTGTGAGACCTTTGGCATTTAAGGCACAGTGTATTGCATTTCCAGCCACATAATGCTGATCTGTCACAGGGATGATTACTTATTTTAAGTCTGTGGAGATGGGAGAAGTAGCATCATGACTTTGATATGCTGCAGTTTGATGTCATCAGGAACATCTAGTCCTCAGCTGCATTACTGGGAACCTACTGCAGGCAATCTCAACATCTGCACACATCAGAACATGGCTGTGCACCTAGAGACTTTAAATGAGTGGCCCCATGTTACAGACTGCTATGATGCATTTCTAACCATCAGGGCTTTAAGCTTATCCAGTTATGACTCACAGGAAGAAATCCTACGTGGGTCAGTGTTCCAGACATTTGAGGCTACATTTTAAAATCGCAGCACCTTTATGTGCCACTGTATTATCAGAATCACTGCTTCATGCTCTTTTCATACTAAAAATAGGAAAGAAGTAATGAATGGCAGAACGAGAACTAAAGGAGTCTGAAAAGGAAGTTTTACAATGCCTTTCAAATGCAAACAACACATGGACACTGAATTTGGACATGAAATCAATTTTGTTGATAGCCCCTCAGTTTTTAGCCCCCCTACTGGGAGGGATTCTTAGCAGCATTTGGCAGCATTTCTGAGTGCTTTTTCTCTCCTGTGTTAGTGGTTGAGCACAGTGGGAGCTTGGCTGCTTGCATGTTCTCACCTAAACCAAACCTCAGTGCTGCAAGTCAGCAGTAGTTGGTCTGCTTGAGGGGCAGCATCCCCAGCTCAGCCAAGCCCTCAGCTCCTTCCTGAGGCTACATTCAGGAGGAGCCAGGAGTTCAGTGGCAGCTGGAGGCCTCTGTCTTACAAAAATGCCTCAAGCTCTTTCCAGACTCCAGAGAAGCTGTGAGACCTTGTCTCTCTCAAGGTGAGATTTGGCCTCTTCAAGAGACAAATGGCTCCTCTGCTCCCTATTTTCCACTATTTGGAATTCATACAGAAGCAGGACCAACTGGATTTCACCCAAACTCACAAACTGACAGTTTTATGCTGTGTTATTCCCACTGTGCTCCTGAAAATCCCCCCAATACAGAGGAGACAATGCTTTGGTCTTTCTGCTTCTAGCTCTGGCACCATTTCCCTTGTTATTTTGCCAGGCATTCACTTCCCAGGTGGACACTTCAGCCTTCCTTCCTAGCACATCTGCAACTACAGCTTCTGTCTTCCCAAGTGCAAGCACTGCTTTCATCTTTCATCTTCCCCAGCACCACTTGCAACCCTCAGTGTGTTCTGATATCGAGTTTACAAACAGCAGATTGCACTTCCATTCATTTTACAAGACTTGATGTATTTGCTTGTGGCTTTAGGGAGCAAGGCAGGAGCAACACCTCTCACAAAGGCACCACAAATCCATCCATCCAAACAAGTTCATCTAGGCATGCCAAGAAACCTCACCAAAGGCAATCCAGGATAACATTTTAAAGTGTAAGACATAATTCACACCCCTAACTAAATCGCTAAGGTTTTCTCTCTTTATTTCTGGCAAAACCTTTGATCTCACAGGAGAGACCTTTACACACATGGCTCTGTATCCTGAGTTACATGCTGAGGATATCCCCAGCTTTAATGAAGCCTTAAGAGCAGTTCAGGCAGGAAAGGTATTGATTGAATCCTTGGGACAAAGACGTTTAACCCACAAAATCACCAAATCTTTCCTATAAGCAATCAAGCTTATTACCTAAATAAAATTGCTTCAGATTTTGAGCAAAATAAATTTTCTATGTTCTTTACCTCTGAAGAGCTGATAGAAAGGCAAGTTTGAAGCTGGCCCACAGGCTTCCACTACTATGTACTGCAGTCGCTGCAGTATCTATTTATCTCCTGTGTCCCTGGGTAGAAGAGTCCTGTTCTGTACTATTAGGAATAAATTCTGCTGTGTGACCTCAACTAAAAAAAAATAATTCAGCACTACTAGAGGGACAAGGAATACTTCATTATACTCATGTTGCTTCTCTTTTGCAGACTTAGAAGACAAAAATGAGGAGAAATATAATGAAACTCTTAGGGGAGTGCTACAATCAGAGAGAGTGTGTACAGTAGGAAGGATTGCACAGCAAAAATCAGTTCGGTTTCTACCTCTGTGTCCACATCATTTACAGCAATGGATATCAGCTGTCTCCTGGCCTGATCAGCCACTGTTTTACATTTTAGACAAACAAAAATATCTGTGTGCAGTAAAAGCAGGACAATCACTGTACACTACAACCTTAAACTGCAGTGCTGTAGTGCTAAACATAAAGAAACAGAGCATAAAATCTTTCATTCTCATTAGAAACCAGTCTATTTGCATTGCTTGTAGCACTGTGCCTTGATGTCCAATTGAACTAAAAGTCTTCCAAATGCAATGCAGAGGAGCCTTGTTGAACTCCTGGGCCTGATTCTCCTCCTGTTCCCAGCATAAACACTAGGGTATGATACCAAATAAAGTGAAAGCTAAAAATTATTTACATTTAGAAGTAAAGAAGGCATTTACCTCATTTTTGTTTATTTGGGACAGCTGGTGCCATTGCTGTGGTGCTCAGTGCAGTCAGCAGGTGCTGCAAGGGCTGCTGCTGCTGCAGTGCTCATGGGGTAAGGGAGTCCGGGGTAGTGCAAATGTTAAAAGACAGTGAAGGACAACAACAGCCAGCCTGTAACTGCCTTTATTCTCAGGAACCAGCAGCAAGTCAGTGTGAACAAAAAACGTTTAGGGAAGAGTGAAATGGAGACATTGGTTTAATAACCAGTTCTGCAATTTCAATCACAAATAGCTTTAATCTTAAAGTGTTGCCTAAACAACATTGTAAAATTTTAATGCTATTCCACTTTCACACTATGTATATATCTACACCATAGTTTTCTTCAGAAAATAAGTTAATTTACTTTCCTTGATTTTGTTGATACAAATCTACCTAAAACCAAATTTGGCTTTTTTGATAGCAATGGAATATTTGTGTAACTCTGTTTCTTTCCTGTCTGTGTGTGGTACTGGTTACTATGGTAATAAAGGTGACTCAAGATTTAAAGTCTGAAAGTGGTTTCTATAACAACATACTAGGATGTTTTGGACACACAACAGAAGTTAAAGGCTCAGAATTAACTCTTTATGACCACAGTATTTGCAGACACAACAAGTGCTTGCTTGTTTGGCAAAAGTTTGATCATCCCTTCTCAAAGTAGGATTTTCTGTTGAGCAGATTGAGTAATTTTGATTCCAGCTGTGGATAGAGCAAGTAGGGTCTGGGGGCTGGTGACTGACTCACAGGTGAAGCTTGCAAAGGACAAATGGCACCACAGTAACTACCAGCTGCTCATTACAGTGAATAATTAAGATGGCAATACAAATGTATTGGGAGATGGAAAAGGGTAAAACTGTATTAGTGCAAAACTTAGAAAGTTTGAGGGTGTGTGGAAAAACTGAAATTATTTGTTTACATGGAAATGCTATTTTGAAGGCTAAGATAGCCCCTTACCTGGCTCTGTTTTATCCAGAACATGGTTTCCTGTCCTTTCCTTCTCCATCTGCCAAATGCTGATGCAGGAGTGACATCTTTGCCTTTCAATCCATGGTAAAGGTACCTGATCCCAGTCTCTGTCCCTGCAGATTATGCAGCTGTGCTTATCTCTTCCCTAGGTCTTCACGATCCATCACGATTGAACATCTATCTGCACACCCACAAATTTCTAAGGCTGTCTTTGCAGGGCAGTTATCATCATAGTGATGAACTGTATTTTTTGTGGCACGGTGCACTGCAGATAAATGGAGAGAGAATTAGTTACACCAAAGCCACAACTCCTCAGTGCAGCAGTAAATGCCTTGGGCAATATTTTAATATTTCCAGTTAAAAGATAATTATTTCAAGATCTCAGTGTAGTAACAGAGCTTGATATTTCAGTGACACAGATTCACACACTTGTTTTAAAATCCCAAGGGCAGGTTTCAAACAAGTAATGAGCACAAGCATTGAAGGTTCATGTTTCTGACTCCAGCCACTGGGCAATCTAAACCCTTGCTACCATCATGTTATCCTGTGACGTTTTTGCTGAGCTGATCTGATCACAATGTAAGCCTTTAGCTGTGAACAAATGCTGTATGCTGGTTCTGATTTAACAGAATCCAGACTGAAGTCACAGCACTAAGAGAAGCAGTAGTTGCTTCATTTGTGATCTGATATTCTTTCTAGTGACTGACCACCACCAAGATGTCAATTATACAAGCAATTCCAACAAATTAAGAAAACAAACCCAAAACCAACAAACAAAAAACCCCAAACATAATTTAAAAAAAACCAAACAAACAAACAAAAAAACACCAAACTCACAGGTAACATATTTTCTGATGTTGTAGTTGGGGTTTTTTTACAGACCCAAACATCTTGCTATTGCAATTTAATCCTTCTTTCCTTAAGAGTATTTTTAAAATTTATTCTCTCAACACATAGACCAGGGGTTTTTTGCTACTCATTTATTCCCAAGATGTATGACTTAGTAAAAAGTCAGATTTTGTTGTGGACTGCTTTATCTGCACTAGCTGGTGTAGCTTCCTAGTTTTAATTCAAATGTATAAAGTAATAACTCTTCATTAAAAAAAAAAAAGGAAAGGAAAAAAGTCATCAAAGCACAGTAAAATCATCAGTGATGATGACTACATGGGTCTTAAGAAGTTCTCTATGTTATCATAGATTTTTTCCCCCCTAGAAAATAGACTGGCTCAGTTAAGAAGGTCAGAAAATCTTGCAGCATACATAAAAGATTCCGAAGTTGTCAGTGTTGAGAGATTCTGTGAAGCTCAGAGTCCTCCTCCAGGGGCAGAAGGCACATCTGAAGAACAGCACTGCAAATTACAAGCAGCCTTCAGACACGATGAGATGATTAGCAAAGTGCAGGCACGGCCACAGCCAAGTGAACTCCGGTTCCTAACAGCGTGATTAGCCGTGATTGAAATTTAATTTTAAATGCTGCCACTGATTATGATATTTCACCAACTCGTAGGAAGAGTCGTGTCCTGAAAGAACAAGTCTTTGCTGAAAGGCATTTCTGACACAAAGAACCCAAAACAGATTGCAAAGGATTTATCTGAGGGTTTGAGGGGCTGAGATTGCTAATTGTCAGAATCTGGTATCATCAATTCACGTTACTTTTGATCTTATCAACTTAGAAGAATATTTGGAAAAAAACCCATGAGCTCAGTAAATCTCTGATTCAAAAAGGATCTAGGAAAAAACCCTTGAAATTGTCAGGAAAAATATGCAGAGGAGCTTTTCAAAATTACCTGCTTTACTGAGGAAAAGTAGTTTAACAATCAGATTATCTGTGCCAAAATGCTTTGGACATTTCAAAATCCCTGCCCTGGTTATGATAACTTTTCCCTAATTCAATTTTGGCCTTCTATCCTCATTGCCATGCATTCCTAACATCATAAAAATTGTTTTGTATCACTACAGTAGTTTCTGATCATTCAGAAACCTTTGCCAGCCAAAATCATGCATTTTTACTGCTGCTTAGCTGTATAAGCTCAATTATTCATACACTAACAAAATCACTTCAATGAATTTAAATAATCTTATCCAAGAGCAAAAAAACCAAAGCTAAAACTGTCGTTTTCTTGGCATTTCTTATATTAAGCTATTTGTGCCAGTTCCTGTAATAGCTGCAAGTATGGCCATGTTTCTGGTAGTATAGATGATGTGCCAGTAGATGGCAAGCTTTACTGCAAAGAATTTCACTGCCAACCATCTCATCTGCATCTCAAGGATTTAACCATGGGGCAAAATGCTTGGCACTAAATCCTCTCGTAATTAGATTAATGTACCACTGTTTATAAAGAGGCTGATAATCACCTCAAGTGTCAGTCAATGTAAATCCAAAGCAATCAGCATTTTGTTTCCATTTTTCCTAACGTTACATACAAGTTTTAAGACTCTGTCAGAACAAGTCACTGCTGAAGTGACCTTAATTGCTTAGGAATGAAAAATTACTCCTCTGCACATCTGAGGTAGAGCATGAAGCTTTTCCTGGTTATCCTTCCACAACCTGGCCAAAAACCAAACTACACTGAAACATTTCTATCCCTTTGCAGCTCTTTCTGTGAATGCAGAAGAGAATATTCTTTAGGCATCTGCTTAAACTGAGACAGTCTTTGCATTATCCCATTGCATCACAGGGCACGCAGGAGCTTTCACCTGCCATACTCTTCATCCTCCTTCCATGCAGCTCTCAGCTCAGGAGGTTCCCAAATCCATCCTTCCACATCACTCCAGAGCAGCAGGGAAACTCAGTTTCCACAGGGCAGCAAGGAAGGTAATACAAATAACTTACCTGAAATAGGTGGAAAATGGTGTTTGAACTAGCAGTCCAGAATCCAAGGATTAGCTGAAGCACTCACATAATTCATTAAAAAAAAAAAAGTCATGGAAATGTCCAGGTGAACTGGACATACCATCTGTTAACCATGGTGTGATAACTGCATGCCTTTGATGATCACCTTTTTGAGATGCAGTTTTGCTGCAGAGACAAACTGCCATAGAGTACCCTTAAACTCTTGATGCCAGCCTTAAAACCACAACTAAGCTAAAACTCAGCATGGTTACATCTCTGCTAAGACCTTCAGAACTCCTGTGTTCCTCACAAACTATACAAATAATAAAAACCATGGCACAGTGCATTAGAATAAAGACAGAATGCCAAAAATGTTGCTCTTTCACCCTAACTTGTACAAATCAGACAAGAGTATCCTCTAGGGAGCATTGGGTTTATTGAACTGTCTGTTGGCAATTTCTGCATAAGAAATTCATTTTATAAAAGCTACAAAAGTTGAAATTAAAATACTGCTTAAAAAAAAATCCAGGAAAGTTTTTTTGTTTTGTGTTTTTCCCACAGTGATGTCACCCTGGAGACAAACTGGTTGCCTTCACTACATTCAGGCAGTGCTTTTAGGGCTGTCTTTCCCCTGCCCTCATTTTGCCTCCACTCTTACTAGCTCAGAGAGAAGCTTTTTAACCAGTGCTCACAGCTACTCTTGCTATCAAAACTGCAGTCTGGCAAACATGTCATGTCCTCACATAGTCATTATAACAAACTGAGCCTGTTGCATGCAATTATCTCTGGAAAAGCAGTAATAATTAAATAAATTGCTTCTCATGTCACTGTGGTCCTGTGTAAGAAAGCACTTGAATGATTAACCTCACCTCTTGTAGCTTACACAGTACAACAGTTAGACAACATTATAACTTGATCATAATTAATTTCTTCAAATTTGCAATGTTTCCCAAACATGCACTTTAATGAATTTTAAGTAGGTACACAGACTGAAAGGAAAGCTCTTTAAAGTTGTGCAAGGAAAATACAGGATGCAGAAGTTCCTAAGGAACACAGTTTTGCTCATTTTAACTCTATTTAATAGATTGCAGCAATCTCTGTATTATCCAGGCTAAAGAAAAAACCTAAATGCATGGGTAAAGCACAAAATTATGTAAACCAGGACATCAGAACATACATGAGAGTGTGCAGAGGAAGAGAAGGGTCTGAATTACTGCTGGCAGTGGTGCAGGTCAGTACACGTGACCAATGTCTTGAATTTTTGTATTCAGTGAGAGCTCTGAGCTGGAGCACGTGCAACCAACACCGCATCAGGATGAAATACCTGCTCCCAAAACTGATTATTAACAGGTTTGGGGATGGTCACTTTTAAGGCAAGCTAATCCAAAAGTACAATTTTTTTCCTATTTTCCCTTAGAGAACGTGAATTAACACTGCAGTTCTCCTTCTGCTAATCAATGTTTTGCTTGCTTTCTATGTAATCCTTAAGACCACTGTTGGTTTTAAGTCATGGTGTTACTGTTGCTATCAATGTTACTACATAAATCTCTATTCCCCTTGTTCAAACAAGTATTAATTAGTTATTTGGCTCAGTAAATGTACCTATTCATGAACATCAAGTTCATTCACACTGGTGCTTCTAATTCTCAGAGGTGCTGCTGCTCCTGTGTACACCTCAAGTCAGAAAGCACAACAGTCATGCACAGATAATTTTTCAGCCTTTCCATTTATTATCCTAGTGTCAAATCTACACAAGCAGTATTTCCTAAGCTGGTTAAGCCTTCTGATACTGTCTTCCTCCATTTCCCCGTCCTAGGAGAAAAACAGAATAAATTGTATTATATATTAAAATGCACACTAAGGAAACACAGCAGGACCAGTCAGTTTGCATTCTCTGACATTCCCCTGTGGTTGGTTGCTACCCTCAGGTGACCAACCTAAGCCTCTGCCTTTTCCAGAGATGTGTCTTAGACCTTTATCAGCATTGGCCTAACTCCAGTTATTGGAGTCTCCATCTCTGCTCACCACTTCTCTTTCAGTGCCCCATTTCCATCTCTACTATGTCTGCTCTCCCAAATCTCAGTTCAAGAACTGGGAAGAAATCAGAGACTGCTGGTAGATGGGTTTGAATTCCTCTGAGAAGTTCAGCTCATCCACAACACCCTGTTTGCACACACATTCACTATTCTGCTGCTGTAAAAGACACATACCATCCTTATATCCAAACAAAACTCCAGATTAAAAGTACAAAATAAATAATAATAATAAAAGATGTTTACAGGACTTATATATAGATAATTTAAAGCAACTTTTGTGCTCCAGGTCATGAGTCTCTTACAAACTGCCTTCTCTCCTAAAGGAACATTCAGCTTCATTTCACAGTCTTGGCCCAGATACAGCTTCTTCAGCGTATCCCAGAGGTGGATTCTGAACAGGGCTGGTAACAGCTCACCCTCCTTGACTGGGAAGTGAGAAGTAGCTCTTGCCATTGTTATTCTTTACAGCTGCAAGGCAACTCCAAGTGGCCTTTAATTACTGACAGAAGCTCAGTTCCCAGAGGATAAGGAAGTAAGGAACATCTTTACACCATATTCACCGTGTCCTTCCAGCGTGGGAGGCTGCAAGGCTCCCACAGGGCTGTTGTACATCTCAGGTGTTTGGTAGATTCTTTGTGGTGGAGATGCTGTACACTTGTGAAATTACTATTTATAATCAAGGTGCCTGATGGTTTGAACTGTTTATTTGAGCTATAACTGCATCTGAGTAATTTAGCTTGTGAAACTCAATGCAAAAAACATCCATCACAAAAGAACGGTACCATCACAAAAGTGGTATTGAACTAAAAAGAGTGGGTCATCTCCTTTCTCTAGTAACAAAAAAAGAAACAAAAATCTTAAATATAGGTAAATGTGTTCCATATAGTTGGGTATCAGTTGACAACAACCAATATTGTCTCAACGATACTCTCAATATAGTGTTAAACAATCCTGACACTCCAGACCACGGCTGTTGAAAGAGGGAAGAACAGGAAATTACAACCTACTCAAGTTTTCATAATTGTTTTCATTTTATATTCATTAGTCCACTAATGCCTCACACAGTTGCCAGTCCGGTTTTCTTTTCAATAGCCAGCAATTGGAGCTGGTTTTGGAGCACAGTTGTGTACAGAACTACACTTCTTTCATTGTTGGTTACTCCCAGTGCTGTGGAAGTCCTCAGGATTTTTTGTGTTTCTTTCCTAGAATCACTTTGCACGAGGAATGATTCCAGGTGCCTGTCAAACTCTTGCCAAAAGAACTCTACATGTGTTGCTGGTCAGAAAGACGACCCTTGCCTTTGTGCAGATGCATCAGCGGACAGTGTGGAGGAACTCTGCAACAAAACCTCCAACCCTTGCTCCTCGAACCCTTGTCTCCAAAACGCCACCTGCCTGGGCGCTGCTGGAAACCTCAGCTTTACCTGCCAGTGCCCCGCCGGCTACAACGGACCTACCTGTGAGAGAGCTGACAGGGACTGTGACACCAACCCGTGTGAGCACGGGGGCACCTGCCAGAGCGGCCTGGCAGGGCCCACCTGCCTGTGCAGTGCCGGCTACACCGGCACGCTGTGCGAGAGAGATCTGGATGAGTGCATCTCCGAGCCGTGCCGCAACGGAGCCCTCTGCAGGGACGGCGTGGATGAGTACTCCTGCTACTGCGTCCCGGGATTCCAGGGCAAGCACTGCGACCTGGAGGTGAACGAGTGTGCCTCCGATCCCTGCCTGAACGGGGCCACCTGCCTCAACCAGATAGGGCACTACGACTGCATCTGTCCCCTTGGATACACAGGTGAGCCCTGGTAAAGCAACTTGTCCTTTGGGTGGTGTGGAGCCATCATAACTCACGTTTCAGGTTCAGCTCCCTCGCCCACACATGAATTTAGCCATTTCTGTATTACCACCTTGCCTTCAGCTCCGGCACCAGTGGGTGTTGATGCACTGTGGATAACCACATCACTGTGAACTACTGATACCAGAAAGAGAAGGATTAAAGACATCTCACATTTACCAAAATTTACACAGCAGTTTTGTCAACACCAAGCCATGTTACAGGGCTAGGTGGACTTTGCTTTTAAAGAAATTTTAAAGACTTTGCATTCTCAAAATGCTCTCTTTGGAGTGCTATAGCTGTGGTTTTTGTTTTTTTTTTTTTCCCGAGGATCAAAACCTATGTTTAAGATTTAAAAGTTAGATCCAAGTAGACAAATTCTACCCTTACATTTAGACATTTCACATTAAATTTCTCTCATCTGCCCTTCACAGAAACAAAGGACTCATTTGCAACTGGAACATTACTTAAGTTACATAGAAAAGTGTTATGTTCCCAAACTGCCCATTTCTTGATAATCCCATTTTATGTAGCTCCATTTTTAAGGTACAGGTGTGATTTTTCTTCCCTACTTCCTCTACTGGAAAGCATATAATTCTTGTTGGAAGACAGCTCCCTTCAAATTTCAAAGCTGTATTCAGGGGTAGGACTGTGAGAGGTAGCACACTGAATCATTAAAAGGAGAAAAAGGGAGGCATTTTAGTGATAGATTGCCAGTCAGGTAAGCAAAGGAAAAGAAATAGTCATACAGCAAAAAGGGGAGAAAAAACAGCTATTGCTTCAAGTGATTCAAATGAATAAGAAATAAGAGATGTGGTTTACAGCTCCATCCCCAAATCCCCATGCAGGAGGGGAAGTCAGAGGTAAAAAGCAGCTTTCCTGTGTCTAACACAGCACTCGTTGGAAGGCAGCCCCTGGTTAATATCCCTTATGAGCACAGAGAATGTTATTTGAAGGAAGCTTGTTACTTTCCTGCCACCCCGCTGCTGCCAGGGGGTGTTGGAGCCCAGGCCAGCTGAGGAGAAAACTACACAACTGGGGGAAAACCGAAGAGCAGAAGGAAGGAAAACCTTATTAACAACCAGCATGGTTACTCTGCAATGATCAGAGTTAGCCCAGACCTCCTGTTGTATTCAGGAAACTGTTTTTTTTTTTAACTGGCACTGTTAGTGGGGTCCAGGTCTGGATCCATAGCCCAGAAACTTGGTTTGAAAGAGTCAGAATATACACCTTAGAGACAAAGGGAGAGAAAATGTAATGAAATAGTAAAGCCCAAACAAAAAGAAATAAAAATTTAGGTCAACATAAACTGCTGATGGTCACTCTGCTGGAGTTCCTCCACTTTCATAATGAAATTCTGCTGTTTCCCAAGCTGATGCTCTTTTCTCTCACCAAACAAAGTCACCAAAGCACCACACTTTGCACAAGCACAGCTAAGAAATAAGGAGAGGACCAAGGAAGGAGAAGAGGTCTAAAATACACAGCAGAAGGGGCTGCAGTGTTTTGACATACAGCTCTGACACCACTTCCAGCAGCAAAGAGACTAATCATAGGAATTCTATACAGGGGTAGCAGACCATTCCTCCAGCAGTAAAACATCAGTTTTAAAAAGCTTCTTAACAAAATGATTTATCAGAAGGATTCTTTTTTGTTGTTTTTTTGCGCCTTGCTGTGAGTTGTGCTAAATGCACAAGCCAGAAGGATTACTGGATGAAAGCCTCGAGGTGTCCCCAGTGGTAATAAAACCCCTCATTTACCCCATCAGGGGATCTTGCCAACTATTATTATCCTGGCCTGACACCATGAATTACTGTGGGAAGTCATCCAGCCTCATCTCATTTCCCTAAGATGTAAGAACAGGTTATATCTCTTGATATGCAGGTAAAGAAGGTACAGTAAATCCATAGCTGCAATGTTAACCAAATGTATGAGTTACCGGCTGCTGTTGCTACTTGTTTCATGGACTATGACTGCTATTTTTTGTGATTGGTATGCTGCAGCACTTCTTAAAATAGCTGAGAAATGTCACACATAATTCTTACACAAATGGAAGAGGTTAGAACGCACCAAGAGCCAAAGACTGGAAAATTTAGCATGAAATCCGCAGTTTCTATGATAATGTTCTGCATGTGTGAAATATTTACAAGACATGTGTCACACAGCTGTTAAATAATGAAGTTCAATTGGTTTGTTGAAGTTTTGCTGGCTACCCTAATCAGTTGCATTTTCTCCTCCATTGGACTAATTGCACTTGCTTTTAATTCACCCCAACAGAGCACGGTGCAAGAGCCTGTTTTTACCCATAGCTACGTGCATTAATTACCTTCCTGAGGCCAGTCCTCCATTGCCACTGAACATTCCAATGTGAACTCTCAGGAGTGCATGGCAGTTCCAAAACCCAGTCTCAGGCAGCAAGAGAAAGCATTTCAGTGGCAGACAAAATAGCTGCACTGAGCTGGATTTGTTCTTTGTGCAATACCTTTAATTATGAGGTAACCATCCCTGTGATGATGTCGGTAGAATTTGAGGAAATGACTCCTGATAGATCTCCAAGTTTTCACTCAGTATTGTCATCGATAATGTATGTGCTTTGCAGATATTAAGAATAGATGCATCATAAGTAAGTCTTAGACACTTAAAGGCAAGCAAAGGCACAGCAGCTCTACCATGGGATGAAAAACCTCAAGTAGAGATCTCACTTCCCAAAAAGCTCATGTCCATGTCATTGTGGGTGTAACAGCAAACAACATGGTCTATCCAACAGCAATTGCCAGCAGTGCAAAGCCTGTTTCCTTCCTCAGCTTTCCATCTTCAAACCAGCATTCCCCACCTTGTGTCCTAGCCAGACCAGGTATTCAGCTCTGTTGAGATGCCCAAGCTCAAAAGAGACAAGCCTTGATCAAAGAAACAACTTCTCTCTCTAATTTTTGATGTAACTCTCTTCCTGTCACTTCAAGCCCAGTGCCTGTAAAATAGCCACATGTCACTCTCCATCCAAATAATGGCACACAAGATTACTTTATACAAAATCAGGAATTTGGGGACAGCCTTCTGGACCTGCTGGGTCTGAGTTCATGCATTTTAGTGCATGAGAGCAGAAAGGGTGACCTGGTTATCAATTTCCAGCCATACTATGAATGTGCAGGTCCTCATGGAAGGACACTGAGCCTGCAAATCCCTAGTATCTTTGACCAGAAAGTGTTTTTATACTCTACCTGTAGGCATGCAAGTTTGAAAACACTGGCAGCATGTCCTTCATCCTCACTTGCATTTGCTTTTTATTGACTGGGGCTGTAGAAAGAGGTGTACAGTAGGATTCATTGGAGAAGCAAGCAGTATGAGAAATAACTGTGGTTCTTCATGAGAAACTGCAAAAGTTATGAATGTGACTTCTCCCCACCTTCCCAGCTTTTCAGTTCAAACCATTTGTGTGGTTTGGTACGTGCTGGGATGCTCAGCCTGCTCCAGGACACCCTGGGTGCCTCAGCTCGTGGTGGTGCAGCCCTGTGCAATAACTGCGGCAGGGGTCCTTGGCACTCTCCTTCCTGCCTGGCATATGATATTTGGCATATAGCATATTTATGACAGAATGTTAGACTGAGGTGAAAATGCAGATCTAATCTTTTCATCTCTCTTCTACACATCTAAAAGAGCCTGACAGCAGACTCAGCGGAGGCTAGGAAGGGATTCCCCCTGTCTGCATGGCAGATCGCATTGGCTGGATGCATTATACAGGGAGAAGTTTTCTTCTGAGGCAACATTGCCGAAGGCAGGTTACTGGGCTTGATAGATTAAAGACATGAACCAAAACAACAACGCTGTGTTCTCATGTTAATTGTCAGGCTGTTCTCAGGCCTGTAGTTTTAAATTTGGCTGAGCTGAGGATCAGTTGAACAGGGCTTGTTTTGTCACATGATTTTTAGTGTTCGCAGTAAGCTGTTAACAAGCTCTGGCAGATTTACGGTCACTAGACACACTTCTGCAAACACATTGTTTATAATTACAGTGAATTCACAGGGCAATGACCACAGAGGGACTGCTTACTATATCTGGCTGTAATGTACATTACCATAAAGCCGTACGAGAGCGTTCCTGCGCCAGGCTCTCGTGGCAGGCTCCCGCTGAAAGTAGTGGTTAGCTGAGCACTGAACCCTGAACTGGGGGCATGCCACGGGCAGCTTCCCCATCCACTATGTGGTCTCAAGGAACTATTTCTCAACTGCTGAAAACAGGAACTTGCACTTTAATGTTTAAAGACAATGAAAAATAGTTATGAGTCAACATCTGCGATTTTTGGTTCGGCATTTTAAGGTATTTCTTGGTACTTATCCATAGTACAGATTTATTCTTTTAAAACAAAGATGCTCACAAGTATCAAAATAAATTATTCATGAAGTAATAGTGCTAAATATTCAATCTCTGTGTTTCAAGAAAGATGCTCAGAGTTATAATGTACAAATTTCACAGCAGTACAGAGCTGACAAAAAGAGCATAAATAATTAGAGGTGAGCTCCTAAATAAAAAAGGGTGATACCCATCAAACACACCTGTTCCCTCTTTTGAAAGTCTGCCCTATCATCTTGTATGGAAAACTTCACTTTTACAAAAAAAGAAAGAAAAACAACCCATTCTCAGGGCTGCAGTTTTTCTTCCAAGTAGGAAATTCCCCTGTAGACTTTTCAATACTGTTGCTACTTCAATAAGCCAAATAAAAAATAAGGAAATTCACTTCAAAGCAGCTTCTTCATTATAATTTGCCACTTTGCATCTGTTTTGTGGCTGATACTGTAGCTGCTATAACAAACTGACTTGGCAGTTGAAAATTATTTGAAAACATTACTCTATTGCTCAAAACAGTAAATAAGTGCATAAGCATACAAAACTCTGAAATAATCAAAGCTGCAAGGCATTAGTTATTAAATTTTCTTAAGTGTATCCTGGACTGTGCTACAAATAGGAAAAAGGAGTGTATATTTAACCTGCCAACTATCACAAATAGCTGTAAAGTCATATTAGAACTGATTTATTTCCAGCAATTATATCTGAAGAGCAGCTCCAAGATTCTGACCTGCTGCAAACATGGCACCACAGACCCATTTACTTGCACATTGATAAGCCTTAAAAAAATTAAGCAATAATCCACAGCTAAACAAGACACTACCCAATGAATTCAATCAACTGTGAATTGTCCATTTAAAGGCCAGCTTTAAATGGACTCTTATGAGATCAATAAATTGCTGGTCTCGTCTGTATTATGTAAGTAGGATACTAGCATTGTTTGAATAGCGTGAAAATTAGTTTGTCCTCTCTCCATGTTCAAGCTAACAGAAAAAGTTATTTTACCTATCCTTGTGAAAACAGCTGGCTTGTTCTTTTGTAAATTCTGCCAAGCCTTGAAAAAACTAGTTGTGCAAAGCACATTGAGAAGGAAATGCCTTTAAAAACCAGGCGAATGCATAAAGAAAAAATATTATGTGACTATTGTACTTCAGTCAGTTCTTGCTGAGATTTCCAAAGTTGTCTCCTAAGCCTGGGGTTTATTTCCTCTGCTTTTGAAGGTACGAACTGCGAGGTGGAAATCGATGAGTGCTCGTCCCAGCCATGCCTCAACGGGGGGACGTGCCACGATTCCCTGGGGAGCTTCTCCTGCTCGTGCGGGCGGGGCTTCCTCGGGGACCTGTGCGACACCGACATCGACGAGTGCTCCAGCCAGCCCTGCCTCCACGGGGGACACTGCTCGGATGGGGCCGACGGGTAGGTCTGCCAGCCCTGGGCAGGGCTCAGCCAGCTGCTCCCAGTCCCTGCCTGCGAGGGGAATGCTACAGGAGCCTGCCTGGCCTGGCAGCTCATCTCCTTCCAAATTCTACATTTCGCTCCTTGGTCCTGCACAAATTTCAGTTTTGAAAATGATTAAAGAACGCCAGTCTGGTGTCAGAGCCAATAAGACAACAAAATATTTATGGCAAAGACTGACCAAGAAGCGTATTTTTCGTATCTGTACTTTAAATATTTACAATACGCTGTTTTCCTGGCTGTTGGTATTGTCATTTAGATATGAGTTCTGTTTCTAATGCTTACCAAACTTTAGTTTCCAAGAAATATATGAGACTGTATAAAACTGAATTTGCTAACAGCAGCTGCCCACATTGACAGATAGAAGGATTAGAAGAGAGAGGCAGAGAAAAACTCTAATAACCGTAACCACAGGAATAGATACCATTAGGAAATGTGTCAGAAACTTTACAGGTATATAGTAAAACAACTACTTGTTCAAAACAACCTGCGGTCCATGGGCAAAAATAACAATAGTAATATTAAAAAAAAAAAAAAAAAGGGGGATACAAGGCAATGGAAAAGTGAGATTCTCCACCCACTGTTACTGGCCCCACAGAGAGGTCCAAGCACAGCTCTGGCATTCGCTCACCAATACCAATACTGGATTTTTTGGCTCAGCACAACCTTCCCAAACTGAACACACATGGATATAAGCTCAGTCTGAAAGCTCTCCAGTGTATTCATGCAGGTGCTCCTCTTACCAGTAAAGGATTTATCCTTTCTTTTTTGAGCATTTTCCAGTTTTTATAAAGCAGTTCTGATGACTTTGGTGCCCCAAAAATCAGTCCAGATGTCATGTCAGCAAAAGGCATGCTTGCCTTGAGTGAGGGGGTAAGAGATCATGTTCTGGGAATGAGTTTTGTGCAGTGCAGTGACATAGCACCAGCCTTGTGCAGCTTCTTTTCAGCAGAGCTGAATGGCTCTGGGCAGGACAAAGCAATTTATTATTTCCCAGTGTAGCTAAAGCATGACAGCAATGAGAGGGGGTCACCTTGGACCTGACTCACTCACAGACCTGTGTAGTAACCTGGAAACCTTTTGAGGATACATGTGTGAGGTGAGCAACTGGGATGCTCATTCAGGTCAGACTTAATCCTGCTCATTTTTCTCCTGGCTTTTAAATCTAAGGTACATGCAAGACCAATTTTAATTGGCTTGTAATACAGCAGGGTATCTGGAGAACAATTCGAGCTCTTTCTGTATTTGTTATGTGATACAAAGGAATGGACAACAAAGCAATTCAAAACAGAAGGGTGTCCAGCAATTCCCTTTCTTTTGTGTATTTTTGGGGATAAATGAAGAATTGTGGTTCTTCAGGCAGGAGTTTTCATTTTCTGACTAATCTACAGTACAGCTGAGGCTGTGGTGTCTACCAGCTCTCACAGAAATGTGTACAAGGCAATGGATTTAGCACAAAAAGCTGTAAATATAAACATCAAGCCAAATTCTCTCACAAAAATTTCAGACTGACCCTCCAGTGATGTTTCATGAATGCAACAAAGTATGAGCTGAGCTCATTAAAAAATTTTCACGTAAGTAAATATTCTTATTTAAACTCAACAGTTTACAAACTTAGCTGGACTACAAAACCTAGTGTGCCTAGGCACAGAGGATACGTCTGCATGCTCCATGTCTTTTTTCCATAGGAAATATTCCCAGGAGCTCTAATGTCCATAGAAGGTTCCATAGGAAAGAATGCCTACAGGTATTGCTTTCTGCAGATTTTGAGAAGATCAAACAAGAAGTCAAAAAAATATGCTAGGTAGAGTATCTAAATTATCACTCTCACTCTAAAAAGCCATCTGCCTGCTCAGCTGTAGCCTGCTCACAAGCAGGGCACCATCCAGCATCCCTGAAGGTCGACAGCAATGTCAAATGCTAAAAGATACCCAAGAAAAAGGCACACAGGTGGGGCTGCACATTAAGCAGTGACTTCTGGATATTCCTCCCTGCTCCACAATTCTGAACCAAAGGGGAAAGTAGCTTGGACACGGGCAGAAAAAAACCCTTTCACCACAAAGCTGAACAGCACCACACTGAAGGTGCATGGGAGAAATGTGTGAAAAGCTCAGCAGAAGAAGGAGACTTCAGGTTTGAGAACCTACCTCTGAATGAAAATTACTTTTCTGATTCACATCTTCCTCATTACTTTTTATATCCAAAATTCAAACGCCACCTGGCCTAAAGTCATCTCTGATTTTCATTTAAGAATAATCCATATACCAGTAATAAAGGGGTCTGCCAGAAGTTTCTGCTTATGCACACATTTAAACAGTGTAGTAAAAAATTTACACTTTTTGGTCCAGGAGCCAGTTGTTCTCTGATGCTGCTTTATGCTTAACAATTTCACTTACTCTTCATGTATTTACTCCAAGTCCTAGACTTGGATATTAAGCACAGAAATTATCAAATAAGTATACTTATATCTTGTTGAGCAAGATGCCCTATGAATGCAATTGTACAATAACAGTGT
This sequence comes from Trochalopteron elliotii, assembly GCA_024734555.1. Lineage (NCBI taxonomy): Eukaryota > Metazoa > Chordata > Aves > Passeriformes > Leiothrichidae > Trochalopteron > Trochalopteron elliotii. The sequence continues at coordinate 254,676 of JANPWX010000594.1, read as the reverse complement.
ATCACTTTAATGTAAAAGAAACTAGAAGAAGAAATTTTTGTTTCCTATAATTATTTTTAGGCCAAGATCATACAAGCCTGCACAGTTAACTTGTATCTTGGAAAAGTCTGTCTTTTCATATGACATGTACAAGTTAATTTTATACTTGATGACTAAAGAACAGGAATGATGCTTTTTATAGCACTCAGCTCTTCTGAAAAAAAAAATGCAAACAAAATCTCCTAGCCATTACTGATATTTGCACATTGTTAATTTCTATATATATACTAGTTTGTTCATTTATGTTGTAGTCGCATTGCTGTCAAAAGGGAGCTGTGTTGCTGTGGTTATTGGGACTAAGCAAGAAATTGACATTTTTGTTCTAACCTAACAAAAAGGCTGGTTTTCAGGAAAAAAATCCCAAACACAATCAGTTGAGAAAAAAAATTTCCTTATTTTTCTACCAATTCAATTTCTACCAGCCAAGCGGAAGGGAGACTAACACACTTACTACCTCCCTCACCCCTTTTCATTTTGTGAATAATGTTAATCCTACAAAATAAAAAAAAATTAAAAAACATTGGAAATGCCACAAACTTTTTTTCTCCCAAAAATTAAAAAAAAAAAAGAAGAATCAACAATTCTTACAGTTGTGCAGTTGTGTCACAACCAATTTACAAGCAGTTCTTTTTCCCCAGACAAAACCATATACTTCAGGTAAAGCTCATTATTGGTTCCCAATTTCTGTGGTTTCTCCTAAAGCACCAGATGGTGGTCTTGAGCTGGACTCGACCCTGTAAGCTGCAAGCCAAGGCTACACAAGAAGCCTGTGCATGTTTGGGAACAAAGCCCGGATCTCTTGACTTCCAGCCTGAGTGAACATTGCATTCTGTGTTGCAGGTACAGCTGCAACTGCACGGGGACTGGATTTATGGGCTTGCACTGCGAGACTCTCATTCCCTTATGTTGGTCACAGCCATGCTACAACAACGCCACTTGTGAGGACCATGCTGACAATTACACGTGCCACTGTTGGCCAGGTGAGCTCCAAATTCTTCTACAAATATTCCTTGAGTAGTAGGAGAAACTTTTCTTCTTTTTTTTTTTTCCCCCCGATAAAATAAAAGATTGAAGCTCCATAACCTCAAAATTCCTTTATGGCCTTGTGTTTACATGGGCTTCACTCATCATAAGGCAGAGCCCTTTGGGTAAGTTGCTTGCTTTTCCAGCTAAGAATTGATTCCCCTAAGAATTGATTACAGCAGAAGTGGGCAAAACAAAAGGCACTGGCATTTTGGTGCCAAGAGAGGAGATAAGTCAAAGCTGGAAGCCATCTCCCAGTTACTTAATCCTTCAAACCATGTAATACGTGTGTATCACTGCTGCAGCTGACCCTGGTTTTAGTCTTCATTAACACAACCTTTAAACCAGTTTAAACACTTCTGTGTGGCAGTGGGCAGTGAACCCCACAGGCTGTGTTCTCTGCAAGCTGTTTGCAAACAAGCCCACACCATGGTGAGGACACAGACCCTGTGCTCTTGAGAGACTGCACAACTCCATCAGCACACAAACTACAAGAAGTTTCTCTAAGGAGTTTATGCCTGTGAGCTTACTGGGGATGCAGGAGCACAGACAGCACTGTGAGGCCTAAATGCCTCAGTGTTGTTGCCCTACACAAGTCTTGGTGCAATAGATAAGGAAAAATTAGGCAGAATCCTTCACGTCTTCCAGAATTCAGGGATCATTGTAGCACTTCAACCTCCAGATGAAACACTTAACAAACACCAAATTATTTATATTCCCTGCCCTCCTCTGCCTTCCCGCAACCTGAGAGTGTATTACACCACAATGCAGTGCCTTGTTACCTACACAGATCTCCACTTTACTGCCTAAAAAAGACCCAGACAAATCCTTTATGGCACAGCTCAGCTCACTAATGTAGAGTAGCCACAGCAATGTCCTTCTGCCAAGCCCTGGCAGGGAGCTGCAAGGGAACATTCACACCTTCAACGAGCCGAGGAAAACTTTTAGCACATGACAAAGCCTGAAGCTGTGTGCAGCTACTATTCCCAATGTATATTTTGGGGTTTGGAAGGGAAGAATAGCACACAGAATGATAGAATTGTAGAACAGTTTGGGTTGCAAGAGACCTTAAAGACCATCTAGCCTTCGTGTTGCTAAAAGGAGCCTACAAGAAGTATGGAGAAGGAATGTGGTTGACGACAAGGGGAAACAGCTTCAAACTGAGAGTAGGTTTAAATTAGATATTAGGAAAAAAAATCTTTACTGTGCAGGCGGTGAGGCCCTGGCAGAGGCTGCCCAGAGAAGCTGTGGCTGCCCCGTCCCTGGCAGTGTTTAGGGCCAGGCTGGGATGGGGCTCTGAACACCGCCCTAGCGGGAGGTGTCCCTGCCCGCGGGGGGATTGGAGCCCACAGTGTCACACCCTGACCTTGTCCCGGTGTCTCCGCAGGGTACGCGGGCTCCCTCTGCGAGGAGGACATCGCCGAGTGCCTCAGCAGCCCCTGCCTCTCCGGCGGCCTCTGCGTGGAGCGCTCCTGGGCCGCCCACTACGGGCTCGTCCCGGGGCTGCCGCCGGCCTTCCGCTACGACCGGGCCGAGGGCTACATCTGCCGCTGCCCGCCGGGCTTCGCCGGTAAGGGCCGGGTCAGGGGAGGGGGTCCCGCCGGGCAGGGCTGGGTCCGACCCCGCGGAGCGCTCGGTCCCGCTGCCGGGCCCCGTTCTACCGCCCGCGGGAAAACAACCTCCGCTTGTGCGCACAGCTCTGTCCTTTCAGGGGAAAAAGTGCCGAATTTACAGCTAACCATAATCCTGAAAGAGATGGCGTCCAAACCTGTCTTTATTCAGTCACAGCCAGCACTGTTTAGCACAGCCGCAAACCACGTGGGTTTGGATTGTGTGCTTCTGGGGCTACAGTATTGTTCTGTCAATTCCACCTGCTTGTTCCTTCTGAAGGGAAAAAAAAAATAGTAGCTATATTAATTTAACCAGCCTTCAATTTCTCATTCATCTCCCGAGCAGCTTATAAACTTCATGTCACGTGAAATGCATGACTGCTGTCTGCAACATAACAAGTACAACAGCTTATGGAGACCACAGCTTTCACTCTGAATCCTCTACCTATTTTTCTTCAGAGTGGCATCGAAACTTGGTTTCGTTCCAGCCCTTCCCCTTAACTGTCCTTCCCTATCCCGTCACTAAGTGTTGCTGTTGTTCTTTTGTTCTGCCTAAGAGACCATAATATGAGGTTTCTACCCAGGCATTCAGCATCTCCCAGGCTGTCCCAAGCACGCTTACCTCTTCACTGCTTTCTCTTCACCTCCTTTAGTGATATCCAGACCTCCAACTTCTTTTCCTTCCGTCTTGTCCTAATGTGAAAACTTCTAAGCTCTGTGAGAAACAGGTGTGTTTTGTTGATTATCCATCTTTTATACTCTCATTTCCTTATTAATTGCCTTCACCTGTCTCAGTTGCCTGATTTGGGTCACGATTCTATGGGCTTTCTTCATATGCAGGACTTACTCCGCCCACTCTGAAACTCTTAACTGGTCTGAAAAAAGGTCTGTCAAAATGTATGTAAATATATCAATCTTGAATCAGTTTTTCAATCCATAATCTCACAATTCATAATGCAGGACTCTCCAAAGCATAAGGAAGAGAAAATGTTAGAGACCCTGAAATTTCTGGTCAGTCAATATGCAAATTAAATCACGTTTTTAAAAACCATAAGTAAGTTTAGTTACTTACATACATATCTGTTGGGTGCTATCTATATAGCTTTCCTGAGAAAAAAAAAAAAAACAAAATAGTAATTCTTACTAAACAGTTTGCCCACACCTTGGCAGGAAGACCATAATCTGTAACAGGACACTTTATAGCAATAGCACTGCACATTTCTCTCTGGTCTTTCTCCTTCTCCCAGGTAACCTGAAAATAAAAAGCACTCAAAATGAGCCTCAGCCTCCTTGAATGTCAGAAGCTTCAGCACCAAAAGCCTGTAGACAGGACTGGAAGTGTTAACCTCTAATCTAGACAAGCAATTTCTCCAATTAGAGCCAAATGATAAATAAGCCTTTGGTTTTAAATTAGAATTAAAGAAGATTTTAGATTAGAGTTGATAGCAGTAGTGTGATCCAAGGTAGCAGGTGAGTCCTTGACCAGGACCATTTACAATATGGTGCTTATCTAATGGAGATGAATTAACAGCCATCTGGAAAAAAGGTCAGATCCTTTCACCTGGATATCACCATGTTTCACTGACACCCCAAATCATAATTTCTGCTGCTGTAGCTCAGGAGTTTTTCCGGCCTTAACACTTGAATTGTTGTATGTGCTTTAGATATAACCCCTCAGATTCCTGTTGCAATAGGACAGAGATTTTATTTAATAAACCACATTCATTTTATCATGCTTCTATCCTCAGTAAAGTACTCATATAACATTATAATCATACTTCACCAAAGTGGGTTATATGCAGAAATAGTAATCTACATGCCCTGCATTGCAAGGGCCTGATCCAAAAGCCATTGAATTCAGTGGAAAGATCTAATCAAACTGAGGATTGTAGCCAATATGTAATGAACATCTTTGAACTTACTGGATAAGATTGCAAACAGGTTTGTGTAACTGAACTGGAAAACTGAGAATATCTACCTTTTGGACTACAGTTTTAAGTCTAAGGGCAGGAGATAATGGAACTTAAACACATGCCTATGTCAGGATAAAATATTTCCTTCACAAACTGGGAGAAAGGAATAAATATTACTTGGCAGTATCTTGTTACAGATAGTGATTTTTCAGGTTACTTGAAAAATAGTCAATAGTCCTACTGAAAATCTTAAAAGGATCAAATCTGCAACCAAAACTATTTAGACAATTTGATTCTTAAATATAAATATATAAATCCCAGTCTGAAGACTTTTTATCTCAGCTAGAAACTCTCTGAGGACATTAGATATTCCTTATCCAGATCTAAGTTAGAAAATTTCTGCACAGGCTCTACAAAGGGTTAAACTTGTCTCATTCCCTTTCAAATGTGTTTGTGGATACTCAGATTTCAAGAGGTCTCAGTACTTCTGCAGTAGCAAGCCCTAGCTTTTTTTATATTACCTTGGCATGCTTGCCCCCTAGCACAACAGTACTTTTAATAAATTGGGCTTTCATTTAAAGGTCTTGTGATTTGTTGCTGCGAGGTAAAGGCAGTAGTTACCCTGGAACTGTGTCCTTTCATACTGTGGATATATTGTATTGCTCTAGCACCGCACGTTTGTTAAAAAGGCTGTTATTTGAAAGGTTAAACTTTTCACTTCACTCATGAAAACCTGTGAGAAAAGAGAAAGGCAGAGCTATGGGTTTGGTAGTGACTCGTTTCACCAGGTTGTAATAAACTTAACACCATGTCAAAATTAGGGAGCTTCTGAACTTGCAAGGTCGACCAAGTGACACATTCCAGAGTGAAGCGGAGTGCAAGGAGCAGTGAATGTGCCAGGCAGGCAGGTCCTGCTCCCTGTGCCTAAAAAGCTGTGCTGCCCATGGTCCCCAGGCAGGGGGGACAGTGCTGGGAGCAGGGATGAAGCCCATGCATTTCCTGCAGCACTGTGAGGATGAGAGCAGCAGAACCCACTCCCCGGGCTGCAGGCAGGGTGTGCCTGCTGTCACACACGAGTGCTGGCTGCTGAGGGCCCTGCCCACTGCTGGTGTCTTGTTATCTGCTGTGTGCCAGCTGTGCCACCAGCACTACTGCTTGCTTTGGCATCAGGAATTCCTAAATGGTTTTTGGCCTTTTCGTTGGTCTTGTTTTCTGGTTTTCCCTTTTAAATTTCCTTGGCCCTTTTCCCAGCCTGTTGGACTACTGCAAGAGAAAATGATACGATCAGACTGGTGTCGGATGCATATTGAATTCCTGCCATATGCATGGGGGAAAAAAAACTGTCTCCCAGAGCCAGAAGATGAGGCAGATAAATGGCCAGTATGGGAGAGTGCTGAACACTCAGCTCAGTAAAGACAACCTCAATCCAGACACTGAACTGGGAACGTCACAGGACCAGTACTTAGAAACTGAATTATTTTGGGCTCTCATTCTGCATATAAGCCAGGGTGACAGAAGCACAGAGCACACAGAGCTTCCATCTCCCTGCATGTCTGTAGGTGCTGCTGTGGGCAGAGCACCCAGCAGACATCAGAGCAGACTGAGCCAGCCATCCTCCTCTCCCCTGGCCTCTGACAGTGTGGGACAGACATAAATATTATTTATGGGTAGTGGGTAGGACTGTGGGGACATTACCACTAACTTGGGAAGCTTAGAATACATACATATATCTTTGTAACTATAAAAATAATGATGCATCTTCTTTATTTTTTAAACCTTAACCATCAGCACAGTGATCACACAGCCACCATCCTCAGCTACATAAAGCAATATGACTTACAAAAATTAAATCAAGCAGATGAATAATAAAGATCTCATCCCCAAAATACAAATATTATATTTTCCTTTATTTTCTCATCTGTCCTTCAGCTATTCACACCACGGTGGTCAATCATTCCTCCATTACATCAGGTTAATTCGCTTTATTTCATGGCCTGTCATCACAGTTTAAAAGGTTGTTTTCTCTTGATTCCAAGACTTCAGAATAAGACAAAGTTGATCAAGGAAAGAATGAGGATAAAAAAGGAGAAAATACAGAGAGAAAATGCAATTTTCAAGTTAAGAAGTTTTCAAGAGCACCACTCCTCTTTTCAGTGGGACGCCGGCTTCTCCCACAGCTTAGATAGGCACTCAGATTTAACGGGTTTGGAGGTACTGTTGGCTAATTATTATTTCCATACAAGCAAAGTTTCAAGAAAGAAAATGTTGATACCATGAAATATCTATCAGAATTAGCTGGTTTAAGGAAAAAATCCAAGTACGTTTGTATGTATTACACACATGAATTGCTGAAAAAATGGAATTAGAGCTCTCTCTCTCTCTCTCTCTCTCTGGACTTCTTACCACTCTGGAACCACAGATAGGCTGTCATTGGCATGCAAACTTCTTCACTGCCCAAACTCCATTCACAGTCAGTATAGGATGCCTTTTTCACCGCTGAACTGCTGTGAAACCCTTACAAAACCAACTCGGTGGTGTCAGGCAGATGTGCAGCACAACATGAAAAATGTGGCTATTTTCTGAGCATGGCAAAGGTTCTGCTTTCCTAGAGAGATTTCTGCAATGCTGCCCTATCTCTGTCCCAGCCATGTGATCTCCACATGTCCCTGTGTTCAGAAGCACAGGGGGAAGGAGGAGGAGAAGCTCCTGTCCCTGCTCCCAGCCAGTCTCCAGCAGCTCCAGCATTCCATGGGCTGGACCGACGCAGGATGACCTCAGGGCCTGGCAGGCTCCTACTGCCTGTAAAAACCCTACACCAAACAGACAATTAGCACTTTAAAGTACTTTTCCTACTCTGCCAAAGTCTCTGATCTTGAAAGAGCATTTGAACAGGCTTTTAATGATTCTACCTACTAACACTGTTTAACATTCTTCAGTCAGTAGCATCCTGGTAAGGAGATGTTCACATTGTCATCAGAATTGATCCCTTCTTAGTTGACTCCTCCTCTATTTCTGCCACAGAGGTTTTCCTTCTCTCCTTTTTTCTTAATTTTTGGAAATGATCAGAATATTCTCTTAGGAAGACAAAGTATGTCCTTTATCTGTCTGTGGTTCCATTCCTGACAACAAATGCTTTCATGCCCCAAGAATGAGGCATGCTCCCTAGTTTCTTGCTTGTCTCTTTATTCATAATCAAGCTGCTTTTTTTGCAATAAGCACTAATGATTTGCCACATGCTTAGCTCTCAGACCAAGCACACTGTTAGGTCAGTGTGATTACTCTTTCTGGATAGTTCCCCAGAAGGAAAGCCAAGGCTGAGCTCACAATTCACACACTCTGTAGGTTAATGGGTATGCAAGGGCAGCAATACCTCTCAACATTGTGGGCAGCACTGAAATTGGGTTGTAGCTGGAAGAATTTATGAATCTGCCATTCCTTTATCAGTTACCATTACAGAACTAGTGGGACATTTCAATTTCATTTCTACAGCAGGTAGTGTTCCTCCTGAACAATTTTAAGAAATACCATTTAGTAAAAGAAAGTGTAATTTTTACATTCTTTCACCATATAAATCACCACAGCAACTAAGACTGAGTTGTGTTTTTCATGACAGCACTTTCCTTAACAGCCCATATCTTGAGACACTTTATGAAAGCCTAATAGCTTTTTTTTTTTTTTTGGCAAAAATTAATCTTCTTATGACTTAACTTGCTCCCTGCATCGCAGCAGACTGTGACAGCGATTGCTTGAAGGCATTGACTCTACTTGTAATGGTTGCTTAGTGTTTACTGCTGGTTAAAGAATCTTGATTTAGTTGAAGAAACTTCAGAAAAGAGTAGCATATGTCCCTAAGTGTTATTTCTGTGATTACAATATTCTGCAGCTTGGGTTTCATCTCACTGGAATCTGAATGTTTGTGTATTATGCACACTTCAGAAAAATAGAATAAGGTGCAATAGGATCATAATGAATAACATTACTTTAATGCACAGTGGAATATCACAGCCCATGAAGGATGTGTTTGTACATCATTATCAGATCCACTTACCACAATTAATGTGCTCCAAGTAGAGACTGAAATAGTTTCAGATCCTAGAAAGGAAATATGAACCTAGCATGGGCACTGACTATGCAGAGGACTCATTTTAGTGAAATAAAATTTGGCTTTATTGAAAATTTCAGCTTGTCCTTGTTATTCCTATTGTACAAGGGAAGTTTTTGACAGAAAAATATTTTACTGATAATGCCACTCTCTGTTAAATTTTGCAAAAGCTGAACCATGATCATTAGGAATTGAGTTCTCGAGCTTTTCATGACAACTCTTTACAAACCTGGTTTGTAGCACTGGGACTGATATTTAGAGCCCTGATATACCTATGTATATTTTTTTGAGAAATATGTATCACAGTCTCTCTCCTTGTTGCAAGTTGCAACTAGGAATGCAAAGACATGCCAGCCATCATTTCTGCCTTGTTCAGCACCAAAGGAGGGAACAAAGGTCAAATGTTTTGGGGTTGTTGTTTTTTTTTTAATTAGAGATATATGATATTCAAACATTAGGAAGCATCTACCATTATTATTTTCAGAACATGTATAGAGTTTTATGCTTTAAAATTTGACAACTGACCCATCATTATTACAATCTATTTTCTCTAGTTGCACTGATATGTTAAGTTGGATAATGTGGTCCAGTGTGATTGACAGAGCCTGGAAGCAGTGGATATTTTGAATCTGGCACATCTCTCTGTGTTAAACAGTGTTGCACATAAACACTTTTTAGCATGAAAAGCTTTTTCCTTGAAGGGAAGGAGGAGGGGATGAATGGCTTTTCATCCATAAGCTCCCAGATCTTGCAACACAGACAGATAATGTCCTTAGATTTGATGAATTAGTGTGTCCAATGCATGGCAGAAAATGCTTAAAGAAAAAAAAATTAAAAAAATAAGGCAGGTGGATATTGTTTGACATCAGGAATAATGCTTTTCAAGCCCCTGTTATTTTCCTGATACTCATTCTTGGTGGGTTGTTCCATCATATGATTGACTACTTGTTAAATCAAGTCTATCCAGTAAGAATTTTCCTCCTGGGGCCTTCTTCAAGCAATGACTACCTACTTTTTTGATTTCTTTCTTAAATCTCTGGATAAACCTTTCCTAGCCTTTTTAATTGGCGTAACACATATATTTATAGCCTCTCTGCAATCCAATTTTGCCATGTCTTGACTGAGCTTATGAACCTGCTCAGTTCTGTCTTTCTCTCTTGAATCTCTCTGGCTCTTTTGTTTCTTCTTGTTTTTCCCCATCCTGGCAGCGTTACACATCTGATGGCACGGGCTACCTCTAATGAGAGTTGAGTTTAAAGTGTGGTCTAAGTGATAACCATGCACAAACTCAGGTGAAATCCAACGTACTGCACACACCAAACTGACAGCAGAACTTTGCTCGTCTCCTTCAGAATTGGATTATCCATCCCAGGAGTGACTTTACAGCATATGCTTTTTAGCACTGCTTTGTCTAAGACTGCATTGTTCTGGTTCAGTTACAGTCAAATTGCAAAGTTAAGCGGATGCACAACTTCTGCCCAAAGAGAAAGGAACTTTCTCTAAATCTACACATCCAGCTTTCACTGCTCTGGAGAAAGTGCTTGGCAAGTAGTAAAGAGAAGACCTGCACTATGGGATTAATATGTTTTACTTTCTCAATACTTTTTAATTTATGGCATATTTAAGGTCAAATGTCAAGTGATAAACAAAATGACCTGATTTAATAGTTCAGTGTTTTGTTCAACAGATGAATTCAAAACCAGCCTTAATAATGTCACAATTGTGAACCCCATTAAAATCCAGTTTATTGGAAATACACTAAATTATAGAGCCAAACATTTAAGAGGCATTTACTTCTTTTTCCCTACATAACAGAGGGCATGGGAGAAGCTGGTGGAGTTCAGTCAGAAAAAGCACATGGGCTGGTAGTTCTGAACCATGTAGTATAAATGTGTGTTCTCACACGTATGTGCTAATACACCTATGTGTAAACACATCCATAACAGCTAATTCAGAGTACTTTATTGCTCTGCTTATAGAAAGCATTATTAGTTAAAAAGGTCCCCAAATTTCATTTTTGCTATTTTGAAGGGCACAGTTTTCTGGCTGGATTGTTTTGAGATGAGAATCAATTAATTCATTTCTGCAAAATTTACAGCATGCTGGCTAATAAGGAGAGTTTCTGTTGGTCTTCACTACTAAATAATTATTTTACATGCCTGGCTTCTGACAATGGGAAATGCATGATCTTTGCATGCCAAACCTGCATATGTTTGTTATGAAGACAATATTGACTGCACTTAGTTAAAAATTAAACTATGCAGGCTGCTGTTAAACTGCTATGGCATCAAATATATAAATGGTATAATGCCATTTTACACAGCTTAGTATAACCTTGTATTACCTTGCTAAAAAAGTATCAGCTGCTGTGAAAACATGCAATTTGTTTGGATTGGAATCAGCATTTTGGTACCAGCAGAGCTCTGAGAACCAGGTCTCTGTACCCCCTCTGTACCTGTGAGCCAGCAGAGGGAGTGTGAAATGCTGTCCATGCCCAGCATCTGTGAGACATTAGTGAGTTCTGGCTAGGGCTGCCATGTCAGGGCTGTCACTGCAGCCTGATCTGGGAGATGCTGCTTCCCAAACACTTTGTGATGAACTCTCTTTGCTAGTCCAGATTCTTAGTGGCAGTTTTCATCAGTTTGGTTAGCAGGATCTTCCATGTGCAGCTCAGGGATATTGGTCTGCAGCGAGTCATGCAGAGGCCACCCAGGGCTGCAAAAGCTATGGAGAAAACAAGCACCATGGTTTTGAGTAGAAAAGAGTAATTTGATGACCCAGACAGGGCTATTCCTAGTTAAAATTCTTAGCATTGTAGGCTCGGCTTTCACACAAGAACAACAAATCAAGAATTTTACTAATTATGCCAGTGGTGCTGCTGACAGACTATTGGGCTGAGGGGAGGCACCCACAAAGAATTTTGCACCCCTTCTTGATAAAAAAGAAATTTTAACCCAGGAATTGTGCAAAATGTTCGTGTTTTCCTCTTTGTACTTAAAATATCAGCAAAGGACTATTTCAGACCCTTACATAAGGTTCCCATAATGCCAGTGGCAAGAATGACATCAGTTTTTAAAGCATAAAAGGCACCTCATCTGGGCTCAGAAATGCCAGTAGTAATTACAAACTTTGTTTTCAAGTATAATCAATTCTTTATTTATGGTGTGAAATGTTTTTTACCCTTTTGAACTTTCACCATTCTAAGCCAAGCAATATTGTTGGCATGTTCCTTTAAAAATAATTGCTTCTCGACTGAGAAATTGAATGTCAAGTTCCAAGTTGATGTAAATTAAATGAGTTGCATTAATAGTCTGGCCCGTGGTAGGAGTGAGTGTTTCAATTCTGGTTTTGACTTCAGGACATGACCTCTTGATCACGCAGGTCAGCACAGATGGGAAATATTGAAGAGGTACCCCAGGTTGACATGGGGAAGAAAGTGTCTAGAACTGATGTATCACAAACTGTCTGATCCATTAAACTGAAGCAATCTTGGGCTCCTCAGAGAATAAAGCTTGGTTGTCATAGGTCATTACGCTCTTCAAAAAAAAAAAGAGTTGGAAATCCTCAGGGCTGTCATGTACACATAATCTTCTAAACCTTCCTGGATTAACACTGCCAAGCCTGTGTACAGTGGGAATGGAGAAAGGAACCCAAATATTCTGAACTTCTACAGTACAATTATGTGCCAGATTTCCCACCTGTGGCTGTTAAAAAGAATTATTTTACAAGATAGAGCGTTTTGCAGTTGAAAGCAGGACATCAATATAGCTAAGAGTCACACTTATGTGACCACGTCTTAGGAAGAATTCCATCCATGGGAGCAAACACATTGACAAGGTCAGGCAATACACAGTTCTTCAAAGGGAAGGAACAGGTGAATTGGGGTGAAGTTTGTATATTAAAATATAATTTGAAGGCTATCTCCTGCCTTTAAAACTGGCTTTCATTTCAACTTCTGAGCCACCCCAGCTCTCTGAGGCTCTCCTCATGACAGATTTTCCAGTTCCTCAACCCCTCAGGGCCCTTGGCTGGACCTGCTCCAGTATTGCTGCTCCTTTTTTGTACCTGGGGGGAGCAGATCTGGGCTTGCCATGGTCTCCCTGGTGCTGAGCAGAGGTGAAGAGTCACCTCCCTTGACCTGGTGGCAACACAATTCCCAACACAGCCCAGGAATTGTTGGTCCACTCTGCTGCCAGGGCCCCCCCATCTGCCTCATGCCCAGCTTGCTCAGAGCATGGCAGAGCTGCTTTCCAGCCAGCTGGCTCCAGCTTCTTCTGCTGGATGGGCTTTTTTGTCCACAGGTGCAGGGCTTGGAGGGAGAATCCCTTTGCAGAATTTCATGCGCTTCCAGCAGATCACCTATTTCTCCTGCCTGCTGAGGTCCCTCTGAAAGGCAGCACAAACTCTCAGGTGCATAAAGAACTCTTTCTAATTTTGTATACACATATGTGTGTATATATATGTACACACACACACACACACACATACATACATATATATATATATTCCATTTTAGTTGTTAATAAAAAAAAGGGAATCACTTTAATGCTTTTGTTGGATTGGACTCAGGAGTTTTGCAGTTTGTTGGCAATTAATTAGCACTTATGAGTCCCAGGTCTAAGGTCTTTTCAAGGACATAAAGAATATGTTGAGATTTTGAGTAGTAAAAATAAGCTGATGAAGTGAGCACCAAAATGAATTTTATGTGATATACTACATAAAAGCTCTTACATTAATTGTTCCCTCTAGCATCTAGCTCTTAATTATACAGTCTTTTCTAATAAGAGGAACAAGTGATAAAGTTCAGTATTTTTATGTCTGTTCATTGGCACTGTTTGAAATAAACTCAGAGGTGACTCTAGTAAGGCACAACCTGCTTGGTGCTTGGACTTATTTTTTTCAGGTACAAGGAGAATTTCAAGAAAGTTAAGCTAGCCTTTTCCTGATGACCTGGATGCTGATCCCTTTAAAAAGATTTGAATTAACTTAGAAAAAGACTTCTGTTGATTGTGGAAGGAGAACCAGATTAAGGAAAACATTTTCTTTCCCTGGCTGACAATGAACTTAGCACTTTCAATAAGCAGTCTTGGAGAGAAGAAAAAAAAACTGGTACAGACAGCTAATTTATACTGATAATTAACTGCTAGAAGTAGATTTGGTGGATCTGATTCAGATTGCTCTCCCACTGCTGTAATTCTTCGAGTCTGGCTGTGCTAACAACATGACACTAATACAGAGAATTACAGTGATCAATACAATTATGGCTGTAGTCTCTGTCCTGTGGGCGCTATTTTTTCTTAACAAAGAGGATTCAGAATCTGTTATTAGACCTGTTTGTGAGGCCAGAACATCATGGTAAATCACTGCCTGTAGTACCAAATAAAGAAAGCTATTTAAATGCTGTACTGTGAAAAAGTCTGCACAGCTACAGAACTTGACTGTAACACATAAAGACATAGAAAAACTAGATTTAATCTAGCTAAATCTCATACCTCTAACATGCTCCAGGTAATTCCCCACCAGGCAGCCAGGATTCCATGGCAAGCACACACAGTCCTAGCTGAGGTTCATGCTGTCCTGCTGCCATCGGGATTGCTGTGTGACCAGGCAAAAATAAAGCTAGATTGGGTCTCAATCTTCCCAGCCTCGAGAGGAGTTAAGCATATGAAACCTTAGATGAAAAAAGCCACCATTTAGATGAGTTTTCACACTACAAAAGGACTAACACTGCAGGGCATGAGGGGAATGAGCACTGCTGCTGAAGTGAAAAGAGGTACGATCCTCTGCCCTTTGCACTGACACAGAGCGGGACTGAAGGATCACAGCCCAAAATCTCAGGTCTTCTGCATCTGCATCTGCTCTAGTGCAAATCACAGCTTACCCAGGAAAGAAAACACACATAAAAATAATTAAAAGTGCATAATTCAACACATAAAAATAATTAAAAGTGCATAATTCAACATTAAAAGCTTGGATTTTTTTCTATATTTAAAGTGATAATAAATAATATAAATATATATATTCTAGGAATAGAGAAATGTGATTATACACAGCATAGCCACACTCTTTATACAGTTACACTGTGCACGGCTCAAAGTACACACAGCATAAAAACGTTATGTGCACTGACCCATACATATTTTACATTTTTCTATCCTCACATGTCCATTATCAATTAAACTCTATAGGCCCTATTAAAATTATGATTTTCTGGCCTTCTGGCTATTTCAGTTTGCTTCAATAAGGACTGACAATGAAGTTATGTAAACACAGTCACTTTTGCATGTTGTGGAGAATCACATTCATTATAACAAAATGAGAAAATCCTGCAAATGACTGAAATTTTGCAGAGTGCCATTTCCAGGGCAGAATCCGTTTCACACTAGACAGCACAGTGGCTGGGCTTGCCTAACTCAGTTAAAACAAACAGGAAACAGCCAACAAGAGACAAGGTAGAAAATCCCTTTTAGGGGAGACAAGATGCTGTGTACATTTCTCAGTGGATGTGTTCATCAACAGCATGCACTCTTTTAAAGCCCTTAAGTGTTTGTAGGATGGAAAATTAATTTGTTTTCTAATTCCAAAGTGAATCATATGCTCCAAACAGATTTTCAAGTCAATGAAACATGACCTTGCATGATCTAATTAAACAATTCGAAGGTACTGGTTGTTTTAAGATCCCTCTGGATATACTTCAGTTCAAATGCACACACATAATCTGAATGTACAAGCTTATAAATCTACCGAAAATGCAAATCAGATCATTAATGCTTTGAATTTGACAGTCTTGCCACCGTTTTCTAAAAGGTAATACATGAAAAATTCCTAAATTACACATACTCTTTTTTCCAACTTACAGAGCACACCAAAAAAACTCTGTACTGGAAAGCAGAACACCAAATATCTTTCTTTGGTTTCTAAATATCTGGTTCCAGAATCAGGTATAAAACAACAAATTCTCTGAAACCTGCTATTACAATTTCTTCTCTGTATGATGTCCTGACCCTTTGAGTGGAGCACTGGGCCAGATGATGACTTTTGAAGGTTCCTTTCAATGTAAATTTTTCTATGATTCTGTCTTAGTTCTGTGTGTTTTGTGAATTGAGTTCTCTGCTCCAGTGCATATGGCTGTTTGAGTACCAAAAAAAAAAACCCCAAAAAACCACCAAAAAACAAACAAAAAATCCCCAAAAACAAACAAACAAACAAAAAGCCAAAACAAACAAACAAAACAAATCTATGGTTGGTTTTTGGTTTTTTTCTAAATTTTTTGTCTCTAGTATTGCTCCCATGGTCTCCTTTTCCCTCTCTCAGTTTTAACCCAGATCTCTGTGTAAACCTTATCTATGATCTGCAGTCTTTCTTAGCATCCCTCACACATCCTATATAGATTGATGGCCATACACATACACTCTGTTCTCTTACTACCCCCAAATGTCCACACGTCCAACAAGAATTCTGGCCCAAATGCCAACAAAGTATCTTTGGGGGTACCATTGATTCCCATATTTTTATTTGCTTTTCCCCAGTCGCATCTTTCACTGCTTTTTCATCTCTTTAGTCTCCAAAATCTTGCCTACTCTTTTTTCCATCACCTTTCTCTACTTTAATCTTTCACATCCTGTAGTTGTGCTCTCCCCTCCTCTCTCCTCCTCTTCCTATCTCATACCATCAGCATGGCCATAGCTACAATACATCTGTGCAGCCAGAAGAGCTACTCCAGAAGGATGCTGCCTGGGAAAACTGGGCTGCCACCATTTGATTTTCCTCCTTGTCTCCATTGGTCAAAACGAGCGCCACGCAGGGACATATTTCTCCAACAAGTTTTTCTTTACTCCAGATTCAGACCCTAATCCTACAATTGGATCCACATGGCCGGCTGTGCAAATTGAAGTAGAGGCTGGAGGTGTGAGCTCCAGGCAGCAGTGTGGCTGTGCTGCCCTGGCAGGACCCTTGGCAGGCAGTGTCCCCTGACCCCTGGCCGTGCCGCGCGCGTGGCTGCGCTCAGGGCGCTCCTGTCTGCGCGGGGCTGCCTCATCCACCCAGGAGCTGCAGCCAAGCTCAGCCCACAGGGCTGGTTCCAATATTTCTAAAATAAAATAAACACACCAGATTTCACTGAACAACTAATCACCTATGGCATGTACATGATTTTCTTTGTCTCTATTCTTTATTTTTTTCCTTTTTAAATGAAAACTATTTTAGGTGTGACAAAACATGTGAAACAAGTGGAAAAACATTTCCAAGTACTTTTGCTCTCAGAAAACCTTTATTGATTGAAGAGATTAAGGGATTGGGGGGTTTTACTACTTTAAAAAAATCCATTTTTACTGAAAATTCAGACTAGTCTATGAAGCTTCAGGCCAGCAACATTTAAAAAGATTGAATTACAGCATGCCATTCTGAATGTAGCACATTATGAATTTCATATCCCTCAGCTAGAGTGACATATTTAATGATTAAGCCAAGCCACTCAACTCTATTTCTATTTAATTTTTTTTCCTAGCTGGTATTAACTTTGTACATACATTTCAAATGGCAAGAGGAAAAATAGCAGAATAGTGAAATTTGTCTGCAATAAAGGAATAACTAGCAAGGTCTAACAACTTTACGAAATTAGAGTTCTGTGTGAAAGGTACTACGTGCAAATTATCCCAATGTTAACAAACCCTTATTATCCTACTATTTTAAAGAATCCTGTTTTCCATGTGCTCCAGCTCTGCTCTGTGTTCTGTCCTTCATTTTACACAAGCTTTTCCTGCCAGGAGAGCAACAGAAATTGCCATGCAAGATCAGAGCACTGTTCACATTAAGTTCAGTATGAAATGTAAGCCAGTTCTTTACTGAAGAAAAAGAGGTGAAAAAAAATCCATTTAAATACCCTTCACTTGTTCTACACTGATGTACATAAGAGTAAAACTTCCTTCCTGACCTGCATGGTGACTGATTTATACCCACAAGTATGAAGTTTAATTACAATGACACAGAGATGGTCAATTTATTTCCTTGCGCTTACTCACTCATGAACATGCATTTCCTCCTTCCAGCAAAAAGTAATTATCTCTTTGCAATTATCTGCACAGATGTGGCAAAGTTAGAATTTTCATGATTGTCTGCTAAAACCTGGGGCCCTGAAGAATATGTGCTCTGCCAGATCTTTCTGTTGGCCTCAGGATTAATGAGTCCCTTGAAGAGAGAGTTGTTTGCACCTGGGGTAGGATTTTATAACAGACATTTCCAAAACTCTAAAATACAGGTGGAGGAAGTGCAGGGCACCTCTGACAATTACTTTCTGGGCAGGATTACACAAGTTTTATACCTGCTATATGGTGGTTTCACATGGAATTTTCTCCTTGGTTTGTATATGAAAATGTTATTATTAAGCACAATATCTGACTATAATTAGAGTCTCTGCTCCTGGCAAGTTTGTTCAAACTCCCACCAGTGGTTCTGGCACGACTTTGGGCTGTTTGCTGAATACCCTGCTCTGAAGTTCCCCTGTCTCAGTGTGCCACCAGCCCTGTGTTGTCACTGAGCTGTAAGAGCAGATGTCAGTCCCCACTTGTTGGCTCTGTGTCTACTCACAGCCTTCCCTCAGAGTCCTACTGTCACAGTCACACTGCAAAAGGAATGACAGTTACTGAGAACCTCCAACTTCTTGCAATATTCAAAATAAAGTGCACATTAAACATCAAACTGCAGCACAAGATGTCTGTTAAGCACTACTAATCAAGTGCATTCACACTAACTTTTCAAAATGAACTTTATTTTGTTTAAAACTGTCCTACTCACCCTTCCAAGAATCTGGGTGAAATTTTTACCCTTTAGTATTTAAATGTATTATAGGAAAACTCACTTGATGGCTGTGTCAGAGGCTGGAGGAAGCAGCAAGTTTCTCAGCATCTCCATAAAAGCAGTTGTGAACTGTAGATTAAATGAATCCAAAATTGTGTTCTGTGTATGAGTCTTTTGGTGAACTTAAACCCAAATGTGACACAAGGTCAGGAATTTCCTAATTAGTGAATAAATTAGTTGAGGGAGAAGAAATTGATAAGCGTAAGTAACAAAAATAATGTCTGCTGCTAAAATTATCACAGAAATGAGTAGTTAAATCTCCTGAACTCTATTTTCCCCTCATAAAATTTGGTCTAAATCAAAATGTGTTGCTCAAGAGCTGAAGAAAAAAAATGTTTTAGTAAGTAAGTTTTTATGTGTCTTTAGCACACTCAAAAATCTAGAGACTCAGACTTCCTTTAAGTAGAGAGAGCAAATGGAACAAAAATACTTTATAAATAAAGAAACAGGATCAAATTTTAGATCCTTTCTATCTGCTTATTGAGATGTACAGTTTCTCTGAATGACAGTGATCATGACAGAGTTGATCTGGATTAACAAACTTCTTGAAAGGAAAAAAAGTCTTAAAAAACAACACCTTGCAAACCAAAAAAAATGTGACCAATCAGTTTTGAATGGATCCTAATAGCTTGCATTTCTGTGAAATACAAACAATGTTCAGTGTGAGCACGAACTTAGAGAAAAAAGAATTTAAATAGGATACATATCTATTGTGTAAGCAGTTTAATGGGTCTTACTTTAAGCCTTGTTGATCTGGCTTGGGCAAAATACACCATCAGACTACATCAGCAGGTACAGAAGTGGAGCAAGCTAATCCTGGAAAGGAAGCCTTTATAATAAGAACTGTTGTGAATTTCACAGAAGTTTACTCTGTTGACTGCTTTTAAGTGCTAAATAATCTTTTTCTTTCGGAAATTTTCCTGTGGAAAAAGATGGTTGCAACTAGGATACAAGTTTACATCATTTTAATGACAATGTTTACAGGTAAATATTTTATTTTTGTGAATTTGAGTGTGCACTTAGACTGTATTGAATGTGTAGCACCTATCCAGATTGCTTGTTTGTAGTTTCTTGGTATTTATTTAGTGTCAGGGGACTGGAAAGGCAAAAGGCTATAAGCAGATTTCTAACCAAAGGGTGTGTATCAAAAGTGTCATTTGGATAGTAGTTTTATACTTGTTTAATAAAAATGAAAATCAGTGGCATTCAGCAGAATTGTGCTTCAATAATTGCTTTTGTCATCCTGCTTCTGCAGGAAACCTTTGCTGCTAAATTTGAGAGTTTAATTAAGAGGTTAACAGTTAGAAAACAGCCACCATATAGTAGTAATGTGTAAGTGAAAAAAGGAGACTGATGAGTGATGCTATCAAACTGAGTCATAGGAACTGTTTCATCTGTTTTGAAAAAAACAAAACTTCACAGGTGGGAAAAGTAATCATCTTTAAAAATATTCACATTATCTGAAATTTTATGTCTGTGTAATATATTTAGAAGAGGAAATGCTATATGATTCTACTTTACTTTTTCCCTTAAAAACACAAATATGCTTAGCTGAGTTAATGCATGTAACCACTGAAAAAAAATGGTTGCCTTTGCACTTGTTTTGGTATGTTTTACATCTTTTGAGAATACTTTTTTGACATGCTAACGTCTCCAACCTGAGCTATTCGAACTGCTTCTACAGTTCTATAAATATTGACTAATCCTTTTATCTAGAGTGCTTTTATCTTGACTGACAGTGGTCTTTGCTTGCATAGCAATCGGCAGATAACAAGCTGTATCAACACCACTTGCAAGAACAGCTGACTTATTTATTCTTGATATGAGAAAAGTGACTTATTATTTGTCTTTTGGTGTGACCTGTATTTGTGTTTGTGCTAATCTTATTATGAAATAGTAGGCCTATGTATGTAAGTGCATACATGTGTGAATATCTACATGCACAACCCGATAAAATAATTCTTTTGGAATCTGTTTTTAATATCATTACTGAAAAAATGAGTATGGTATTGAGACACTGAAATGACTATGAAATTTATGCATTTAAGTGGCTCTGTAAGAGTCACTTTATATTTAATAACTGATACTATTCATTTTCTATAGGCAAAGAACACCTTAACAATAATAATATGTGTACCTCCTCACAAAACTCATTTTATTTCTTTGTTGGACATTGATGACTTCTTTTATCAAATATCTTACCTAAATTTAGAGATAGAAATATATATGATTTCCAAAAAAATGTTAGCATTCTCATTCAATAATTTTGTTGATTTTAAGTCTTACCTGATGAAAAAGAGAACAACATAGACACTGAAGATTATTGTAAAGGTGAATGCATCTGTATCATCCTTTCCACAGGCAAGTCACTAAGTCAAAGTGTGACTCGGACCACAAGTTACAAGGCAAAGGGAATGTCTGGCAGGTGCTGTGGGATAATAAAATAACACACAGAGAGTCACCACACATTACTGAAAATGCAACATCTAAGGACCTAGCTATTCACAATGCTGATTTTTTTATGAAAGGTATCACAGGGGCTCCCAGTGTCTTAATCCTTAAGCACACTCTGTCCCTTCTGAAGCCCTATGACAAGGCTAAGCACAACCTGATCCAACTGCTTGTGGGCTGAACTAATTTTTATCTCTGACACAAAAAACCCAAAGAGACCTCAATTTCTATAGCCATCATATTAAAACTGAGTTGTAATAAAAGACCTGACGACACATTGTTCTCAATGTCAGAGCAGGGAAGGGAGCAGTGTCAGGCAGGAGATGTACTAAAACATTGACCCAAACAGGAAACAGCTCACAGTAACTACTTTTCATATGCAGGAATAGCAAAAGCAGGACAAGTTGCTAACACTGAAATTGCCACAAACTGGACAAAGCAGACATGGCTCTGGTGCCCAGTCAGGAGCTGTTTGGGAACTGCACTTCACTTGGAGAAAGTCAGCTCCAATGAGTCACATTTCTGCCAGATGCCACTGCACATTAAGGTATACAGAGATACCTCTCACTGGAATAAAGATGAGCCTGGCTGGAAAACACAGAGAGACTGCTGCAGCAAAACCCCACTGCCAGGCCAGGGAGATGGCACCATAGCCTGAAGCTTCAAGGGGAAAGTCAGTGTATGCTTTAATTGAGGGCTGATGAGTGAGTTGGATCACTGCAGAGAGAGTTTTTTGTGTACTCGCTATGAACACTTCACTGTGGCTAATCTTTTAAACAAATGTCTCCCAACTCTCAGTTCCCTCGTGGTTCTCCTGTACTAACCACTCTCCCAGATGGGTCCAGTTACAACTGTGATTGAATGAAATGGACAGGCAAGGAATTAGCCTGAGTAACTACACTTACCTACTGCTATTTGAAGCAATTCATTGTGGCTGAATGCTGCTCTGTAATTTTCCATGAGGAATGGCTATGTTTTGTTATAGAAATAAAGCCTGATGTGAATTTGTACATAAAGCTAGGTGTGGTGCCTGGTACACCCAGTTGCCACTCTGTGAGCCTCAGCACATCTCATTTCCTGATTTACAGGCAGTGTTTCTATTGGGGATGGATGAAATGTTATCTATTTAATTTATGCTGGTGATAAAAGTTTGAAAACTACCTGCAAAGCATTTCTCATTTTTCTCTGAGATAACTATAAAGGGAAGTGGAAATGTTAAGAGCTGCATTTAGCATGAGTTATCAAAAAAGTATTTGGATATTTTGACTGCTTCCAAGGGAGATGAGAAACAGATTTTCCCTGATCCACTGCATGTATATTGGTCACTTGATTGCTCAAGGGAGAAGTTACTGTAATTACTGCTTTATAGATGAACAACAGTGCAGAGGGATAAACAGATTAGTTTTACAAGAGGAACAGATTTGTTTTTCTTTGTGAAGTGTGATCCAGCAGACCCACTTAGGCCACATCTATCCAATTGCAATGGAGTTGAGATGAGGAGTTCTCCTTTTACCAGATATCAGAAGCCAAGCATTATATGGAAAAAGAGGAAATATGAGACTGTATTGACAATCTCCTGCAGAAGTGCTCTCATCACCAATCAACCTCAGAGGTGTTTGAGAGAATATTCCTTTCATCTTTTCTTGCTTTCTATTGTGTATAGAGAGGAGAGGTTAAAAAGTTCCCCTGTAGTACATACTTTTTGCAGTACATACATTTTGCAGGCATGTTCACCCACTTGTCATCTCACCCACCATGTCAAATATCACTAGTAAGTCCTGTGACTCTCACTTGAAGAATGTTGCTCCAAAATGTTTCATAAGGGACCAGGAATAATAGTCTGTAGTTCTTACACTGTTTGAATGAACACAAAAAAGAGGGTATGACCAGCAGATCATACTCCAGCTCATCCTCAGACTATGTTATGGATAGGAATTAAGCAACAACTCTTGGGGGTTTTGTATGTGATAAACAATTCAATTCCTAACAAAGCATTCTTGATTTCTACCACAGGATATGTGGGAAACAATTTTTTAATGATCCCATCTAATGATGTTTATCTTAATTTCATCACCTTATCCATATCAAAACTGTCCGTTCGTTTGGTTCTTTTCTCAAAAATGTGGTTATCACTTAGGTATTTATATAATACTTTGCACAAGGAAACCATGACAAATGAATGGCCTTTTTGTATTTGAAGTATTTTTTTACTTGTCCATCATCTATTTTTCAAGGCATTTCCTTCTAATAAAAGATAATAAAACACATTATTAAAAGTGTTATTTTGGGCTCCAGTTATTCAAACCAGCATACCTAATTCTTTGTTTATTCTTCAGGTACTCACTGTGATGAAGACGTCAACGAATGTTACACGAACCCTTGCCAAAATGGTGGGATCTGTGAGAATTTTCCTGGAAATTACACTTGCCATTGCCCACCTGCAGACAAAGAAGGGATTTTTTATGGTGGCTGGAACTGTACAGAAGTTCTGCATGGCTGTACTGATCATCAATGCCAAAACAATGGAATATGTATCCCACATTTAAAAAATGGCCAACACGGATTCAGCTGCATATGTTCACCTGGGTATACTGGAATACACTGTGAAACCATAACCACATTTTCTTTTCAAGGAAACAGTTTCCTTCTGTTGAAGAATCCCCAGACCCATAAAAAGGATTTTTTCTATAATATAAACCTGAGGTTTCAAACTGTGCAACCCACAGCTTTTCTGTTTCACCGAGGGGAGAAAAACACCTTTGCAAAGTTGGAATTACTGAATGGCTACTTACACTTATCCGTGCAAGTCAATAATCAGCCACAGGCTCTTTTGCATATTCCACATAATGTCAGTGATGGAGAATGGCATTCAGTGGAGGTAACCTTGGCAAGAGCTGTTATTCTTAATTTGCTTGACAGCTCTTGTGTAGAATCCTGTCTCAATAAAACATCTGCTAAGATAGATAACGAGCTGGTGATGTTTGCATTTCAGAGCACATTTTTGGGCGGCTTACCAGTGGGGAGCAGCAACTCTCTACAGAACACCTTTAATACACATTCTGCACCTTCATTTGTAGGCTGTCTTCAGGATATTGAGATAGACTTGAATGTTATTACTCCAGAGAATGTATCATTTGGGTCATCTTTAAATGTCAGGACAGGATGTGCTAAAAAGGACTGGTGTGGCCACCACCCGTGCCAGAACAGGGGACGCTGCATCAACCTGTGGCTGAGCTACCACTGCGACTGCTACCGGCCCTACACAGGGCCAGACTGTGCAACAGGTAAGGGAATGCTGCTGGTGTTTGTGTTTTGTGTGCCTGCTGAAAGCATGGCCAGAAACCATCCTGTTTACCTGGAGGTGAAACAGTGTGACCCTTAGGATCTCTGGAGCTTAATGTCAAGTGGTAAGCCAGTGCAAGAGGTTAGTGGTGGTGCACCTTTGTTATTTTCTAGTTAGTTCCCCAGGAAGGCTTCTTTTCAGCCTGACAAAAAATAAGTCAGGCTAAACTGGTGGATTCCACTCCTCTTATTTTAAAATCTTTTCAGTGCTCTTAGCACTCCATAAACTCTGAAAAACTGTAGTTCACTGGAGGTTATCCATGCTGAGTAAAATTTAGAAAGCAAGTAAGTCACTTGGAGTTTAAGACTTACTTTCAAAGCATTCTTTGAAAATTTTATCCTCTAGGTCTCTAGGCTTTTATAAAGAGATTCATTTAAGGCAATGAAAGGCAAGCAAAAGTACTGCAAGTTAAAAAAAAAAACAGATTCTAATTTGAAGAAAAAAAAATGAATGAGATTATACTCAGCTTAATCTGATTAGCCCAAGGAGCAGCCAGGGCTTCAGCAGCTGGAAACAGAGTCCATTCATCCCTCAGCTGGTCCCAAGGCAGGAGTGGACAATCCCCAGTGCAGGCTGCTGTTCCCACAGAGCTGAGTGGGGACCAGAGGGAAACATTCCCTCCTCTGGGTGAACTGAAGAGCTCATCTCAGCAAGCAGCTTCCATGGCAGTGGTGAGCAGTAACACAAAAGCTGTAGATGCCTGTAGCACTTTCCCTGCTACAAATGATCTTTGCAGGGCAGGCTGGGGTGAAGTGGAAGGACAACAGGAGGTCCCTGTCCAGTGCCCTGCTGCATCTGCTGGGTGAAGCCCCCTAGAGCTGTAAATTCAGCAACCCTCAGGAATGCTTTAGGGTGAGTGCTGCAATCCTTCCCCAGGCAGTTTTAGGGTTTTCAAACAAGCAGTTTTGTTAGAGAAAATTGTGCAGGACCAAGTCTTCATGCTGTGCCCTTACCTCTGCCTCCCTCATCCACGCATGGTCAGCAGAACAATGTTGAGGGAGCAAGAAATACATAAATCCATACACATATACATACATAAGTATACTTATATAAATATATTTGCCAAGTGGACTGAAAAAAATTAAACACAACAGCAGAGCCATGGTCAGATTAGATTTGACAGATTCTAAACTGGTGTAAACTGGCGTGGCTGCAGTGAAGCTACATTGGTTCCTATCAGCTGAGCAACTGGCCTCAGGGGTTATTTGAATGCATTGCTGCAGAAAGCTGGGCCTTCAAATACATTTCAAATGGTTGAATACATCATTTTGCATGCTCCACCTAATACTTATCAATACCTTTCAATAGTTTTTCCTTTTGGTTTTGTTGCAGAATGACAAAGTCTGAGAGGTAATTGTAACAGACTTCTTTGAAGTGTAGTTGTAATTTATCCAAAGATTTGGAAGGCAACTTTTGAATACAGGACAACATCTGGGAAATATGTTTGCCTCCTTATATGAAGCAAAATTAAAACCAGTCAGGGCCAGGAGCAGCTTATACTGGCATTAGAACTGTTGAGAATGATTAGAAATCATGCTTTTTTTTTCCTGCTGACCACAATATTCCTTGCTTATTGTGGCACCGTGCCATTTTGGTACATAGGTTCTAGATATATGTTGCATGTAAAAGACTGTGGCAGGTTTCTAAAGAGGGAGAGTGGGGGAGACTTGTGGTAAAGGATACCGTAAGAAATGCTGGTGTCTTTCTGAAGAAAAGTTGCTGCCAAGTACTTAATTGACAAGAGGCAATATTTTCTCTACATATACAAAATAACAAACAGATGTTGCCTCATTTTGATCAACATCCAGATGTTGTGACCCAAGAGGTTAATATTGACCAAGGTGATGTTAGTCATCTCATCAAACAGATCAGGCTGATGATATATGTGTATATTTATAAATAGAGAGAAATGTGACAAGGTAATTGTAAACATGAAATGCCTTTCTGGAGATCAAGGCTTCTTTCTAATACTGCAGTTGTGGAATCCTCAGTTCAGCAGAATTTTTCTTTTTACCCTCATGAAAAAAGTGCCTCATTCTCCAATACCACCCTTAAGAGAAGATACAATTTAAAACTCTTGTATGTAGAAATAATTATTTGTTGAATTTGGTTTTTCGAGGCATTAAGTTTGTTTAACAACTAGATGTGGATGTATAGGAAATCTTATTCATAGAAATAAACTATTTTAAATTAAATTAAGAAATTGTCTGTTTAGGAACAAGTATGGGATTTATTCCTGTTGCTAAATATTATGACCATACCACATAGCAATGCAGTGTGGTTAGTAAGGATCTGTTGGGGCTTCATGGCCTATTTTCATCATTTTTTTAATGCAATCACAAAAAAAGTTAGTTCTGCAGGCAGAAAGTTGGCCTGTGATATCCCACTCCAGGAGTTTTACTGCACAACAGACAACAGAATCTTTAACTGTGCCAGCATTTTAAAAAAGCTTGGTTTATTCTTTCTAGGAATTTGATATATGGAAAATAGCTCCTGAAACTGTTTAGGAAGGAAGTCTGTAATATTGAGGACAAGATCACAAAACGTATAGTGTAAAAATAGAAACACTTTGTTGTTCTTTAACAAGATGATCCATCAGAATCAAATACAATTTTGGCTACTTATTTTGTCTCCTTAAAAGACTGAAAATCATTACAGAAAATAAGGGGTAAAGGACAGACAGATGGTTTTGGTTTAATCATTTTAATTGGTAAGCACAAAGGAAAAAAAAACTTACTCGATCCTGGATCATGATTCTCCCACAGCACTGTGGACACTCAGGGACTGAGCAGGATTCATGACTGGATACAAGTTGATGTAGGTGAGCAAATGTTGAGTCCCAGCAACAAAAAGTCTGTCAGAGGACTGGGGAGCCCATGCAGCACCACACAGGTGATCTATTCACACAGGAGGGCTTTGTCTAGCAGCTTTCTGTGATTTGGAATCTGTGCAAAAAATACCACAGAATCCCAGAACAGCTTTAACTTCCATGGTCATCAGAGGATCAAAGCAGGTAGGTTCTTTCCAAAATGATCTTTCTAAGGACCAGTGCAGAAAACTGTAGAAATCTGTCCTTGTTTAATTACTTGAAAACACAGCATTACACAGAGAATGATGAAGAGGAAAAATGTGGCCAATTAGATAGCATCTGGTCCTGCACTGGGGCTGAATGCTACAGCCATGGAAGCCAACAGGAATTTGGAAACAGAAGCTATTTACAGCTGGATCAAGTCTTTATTCATCCATAAAATAAGCACATCTTACTACCACACAGAAATATCACCAGAAGTAGTTATTTAATCATTGTATTGGCTCCCTTGTCATTTAGCCCTAACTATTTTATTTTTCTCTCTTCTCTTGTTTTTCTTTTTACCTTTTCCTATATCTCTCAAGAGTACATTCCAGGCCGGTTTGGATCTGAGGACTCCTCAGGCTATGCTGCTTTTCCTGTTGATTCCACTCAGAATGAGAACTTCATCGTCTCAATGTTTGTCCGAACACGCAAATCTTCTGGCTTGTTACTGGCTCTGAGAAATAGTACTTACCTCTATGTAAGAGTCTATTTGGAAGGTGGGAAACTCACCATGCTAGCTCCAAATTCCATGAAGTTATTAGGGAAACACTCCATGAATGATGGAAACTTTTACCTAATAACATTAAAAATAGAACCAAATAAGATGGAGTTGTTCCAGTCCTCTCACTACCTAGGCTTTATTTCTACTCCAGCACTAACCATGCAAAGTAAGGATATTCTTTACATTGGAGGCCTACCAGATAACACAGAAACTGATAGAAATGGCAGGTATTTCAAAGGCTGTATCCAAGATGTAAGAGTGAATAACCAGCCACTGGAATTCTTCCCCATCAGCAATCCACCGAATTCTCTTACCAACCGAACTCTGATCAATGTCACCCAGGGCTGCACTGGTGACAACCTCTGTAAGGTAAGAATGACATCTTTTCAGAGCATTTTCACATGCTTATAGTGGGGAATTTATTTTATGTTTTTAGTACATTTCCACACATTATCTGATTATAACAATTAGGAGAACATGCAGAAATGCTAGAAAGAGCAGGTTTTGTTAAGCTATGCTACATATAATGAATATCAGAAACAAAATACATTTGTATAAGGGAGAATGAAACTATTTTGAGATTGAAATACTGTTTTTCCCTAATTATTGAACATGCTGTACTGTCATAATACTGGTCTTCATCATTTTCCATCTGAAATAAAAAGAAAACTTCTTTTTGCCAAACAGTCCCCCATGCCTAGAGTTGAGTGTCCAACAGCCTTGATTCATACTGAGGTTCTCTCTTCTCTTTCCCCATAGTCCAACCCTTGCCACAACGGTGGTGTGTGCTATTCAATCTGGGATGACTTCACTTGCACGTGCCCCCCTAACACAGTGGGGAAGGCATGTGAGGAAGTTAAGTGGTGTGAGCTTGGGCCCTGTCCTCATGAAGCACAATGCCAGCTGGTGCACCAAGGATTTGAATGTAGGTACATTTCAGCTGTTCCAATCATCTTTGGAGATCAGCAGCAATAGACATTTTCAGCAGCATTTCCTTGAAACAAAGTATTCACTGCCTTTAAAGTTCATTCAAATGTTATTTTTGTATTAAAATAATAGTTATGTCAGTTTTAAGTAGTGTTAATGGGAAGAGTCTGCCCTACCAAACCCGGGAATTCTCCCCCAGACCCCCTGACTCAGACGCTGAGGTTTACAGGAGCTTTGATTTTGACTTACTTAGCCAAACTAGTCAGAGTTGTCCAATAGATCTGTACATTGCCCTCACACTTGCACTGCAAAGAGATAAGAGGATATCCAGTGTTGGATTAACCTTAGAATGTTCTCCATCCTCCTGAAAAAACAGACTACATAACTTACATTGCATCGTTTGATTTTCTTAAATCTTGAGTAGCTTTGGAGAAAGTCACCTCAATTCCTTCAGTACCATTGTTCAAGCAGTGCCTTCCTAAAAAGCACCCACATGCCAAGCAGTCCATTTGAAAACTGATGACCATTAGCTGCCTTAAGGATCATTAGCCACCCTACACATCACTTTCCCTCTCCTTCCCATCCTGGAGTGGAATTGAAAAGAGCAAGTAAGGATTTTTAAGACTTTTTTTTTTTCTTTTGCTACTGAAGGGAGCCTTAACAAAAAGCTGTGAGAGAAGGTAAATACCCACTCAGTGTGATGAAAGCTGTCAGAATGGCTGGCTCTTAGGAATGGGAAGGCTGGTCAACAAAAGATCTCTATTGTAGACAGACCAATGTGATACTATTTTTATGCAGATTGTTAGGATCAGCATTGCAGGATGGTTTAAAATTGTAACTGAAATTAAAATAATTGCTCCTTCTCTCAGAGATGTCTTTAGTGATAACATCAAAATACATTCTCTCCTAAGATTTATTATTGCATGTTAGGGTAGAACAGAAACAGTCAGAGACAGTGAAGTGATAAGTACCTGAACTGTTTCCTTCTGCTGAACTGAAGTTCATTTACACTTTCAATGACTCAAGGTCATCCCTTTTAGATTTTTGTGCTGGTTTATGTGGCAACAGTAGGGAGTTTCCCTAATACATATTCAAAAATTCCTGCACTACAGAACTGCATTTTAAACTAGTTGTATTCTTAGCTACAGGATAAACTTCTTGTTCAACACAGGATAACAAAATAAAAGCTTTCCTGGGCAGTGAGTTCTCTGCCTTGTGTCTTCTGCTAAAAAGAAGAGAGCAGGTTTGTGAGATATTTGAAGAAAACAGGAATAATCTTTAAAAACTCTGACTTTTGTTTTCATATTAGTATGATTAATTACTTAATTTAGTATGATTTCCTCTTAGGAAACTTTTTCTATGAGAAATACAGCACCAGGAAATGCAGTTACACCTCTGCTGCCTTGGCATCAGGATATGAAGTCAATTAATTCATTCTGAGACTCCCAGGGTTCTTTTCCTCAAGATTTACTAAGCCCAGAGATAGTTCAGAAACCCGTCTTATCTCAGATCTTTCAAAGCTACTTTTTTCTGAAGTACAGACAGAAGACATTCCTTCCTGTCCCTCCTCCCTGTCTATAATCCTCAGAAACCTCAGAACATTTAAATTTACAGCCCAGTGAGTAAGTGCATTTTAGTAGAAACCATGCTAATGAAAGGTGTCAAATACCTTTGTGAAGATGTCCATAAAGCTGCCACAACGTTGCCCATCAATTTTCACTCACAGCAGTGCAAGCTGAGTTCTGCTGCCCTCCCAGTCCCACCAGCACAGGGCTGTGGCAGTGCCTGCCCACCAGGAGAGGCTGCCTTTGAACATGACAGGCACAACTCTGCTCACAGGGATTTCGAAGGGGCTTTCCATCAGCTGTCTTCCATTAAATTCATCCTTTTGCATCAATGAGATGAAATTGGGATCCAGTAAAATACTTCATAAAACATCTTAAGACACACCTAAGAAAAAAGGAATTGGGAAGAAATGTTCACCCCATCCAGATCTGTCACGGGGAATGACTAGATGCCTGTACTTAGGAAACAATCATAAAGTGACAAATGTATGGGGTTTTTTTGAAATAGATAACAGTAACGTAGAATTGTATATTAGAGGGATAACCTGAGATGATGCAAAGCTTCATCAAGTGATGATACACTTTGGATATCATTGAAGCTGATGCTGGCACTGCCCTGTAATTTCCACAGCCATGAGGGGCAGACCAGGATAACTGAAACACTGGTGCAGTTTGAGTGTCTTTCAGCAAACCCAAAAACAGTTATATGGCATGTGCACTGGAGAGACATTGTTCCACGTGTATTGGTGTCAAACTGTCCCTGTTTCTCAATTGCTGTCTTTGCCCAGGTCTTGCCAACGCGCTGTTCAGTGGCCGGAGCAGCGCGATATTTTACAGGAGCAACGGGAAAATCAGCAGAGACCTCACCAATATCGTCTTTGGCTTTCGAACCAGGGACACTGATGTGATCCTGCTGTATGCAGAGAGGGAGCCTGAGTTTGTCATCATCAGTATCCACAACTCCAAACTCCTGTTTCAATTGCAAAGTGGCAATAGCTTCTACAGGCTGACCCTTGCAAGTTCAGTGCCTGTGAGTGATGGCAAATGGCACCAAGTGATAGTCTCTATGGTGGAGCCCCTGTCCCAGTCCTCCAGATGGCACATGGATATAGACAACAAGAAGGACACGGCAACCAGCACAGCTGCTGCAGGAAGCCTCAACTTTTTAAGAGAAGAGACAGACATCTATGTGGCTGACAAGGCTTTTGACAGCCTGGATGGCCTGCGAGGGTGCATGAGCACTATAGAAATCAGTGGCATTTACCTCTCGTACTTCGAAAATGCTGACATCCCTACTAAAAAACCTCAGGAGGAGCAATTTCTCAAAATATCTGCAAACCCTGCTCTTACTGGCTGTCTGCAGGCAGATTTCTGCAGCTCTGACCCCTGTATGCATGGAGGGGTATGTGAAGACTCGTACACTTCCTACCGCTGTGTATGTCCCGATGGGTGGACTGGCACCTACTGCGAAGTCAATATTGATGAGTGCTCTTCAAACCCCTGCATCCATGGGAACTGCACAGATGGGATTGCCTTCTATGAGTGCAGCTGTGAGCCTGGTTACACTGGGGAGAGCTGCGAGGAGGACATAGACGACTGCCGTGGCCACCAGTGCGTGAATGGGGCCACTTGTGTAGATGGGATCAATGGATACTCCTGTCTGTGTGCTGCCAACTTCACGGGGAGGTTTTGCAGGTACTGTAAACAAGGCTGATCCTATGATTTTGTCAAGTCTCTTTTGAAGGGCTTTTATACCACTGATGCCTTTGTTTTAAACACAGATGTTTTGCATCTGTCTCTATATTAATCATGGCTGCAGAGTCGATGTATGTAGAGTACAGAAAGTTGTACAGATCAATTAGATGTGGACTGAGACAGTGGAGAGCTGCCAGCTCAGGCAGAGACTGATGAGGCAAGGGTTGAAGGAACAAGGCACAGCTCTGCTGCCCTGTTCTGCTGCCAACATTGGTCCTGTGAGCTCTCTGAAGACAAGATTACAAATCTTCCAGAGCTTGAAAATACATGTGCTACATCTTCTGTTCAGAAAAAAAAATCTTAAGGTTTTTAAATCTCTAAACCAATATTTTTTAGAGTAGTATAGCTCTAGAGCTGTAAATACAGGAATTCAGAGTTGGTAAGAGAAAACAACAATAGGGAAATAAGTTTTTCTCCCCACCCACAGCATCTTTTCTGGGTTGGTGTATTCCTCCCAGCTTACTCTTGAGTCCTGGTGGCTGCAAACACCACACAGCTCACTTTTGCTATAGCTTCTGACACTGCTCACATGCTGTTTCCTATTCTTCCCAGACTCTACTTTAGAAAGGCTGCAGGCTTTTCCCTTTAATTGCCCTTCTCTGCACACCCATAAAATTCTCCCCTCTAAACATGTCCAATTCCTCTCCAAGAAGGCAAAATCCTTCTCCTTCCTTCAGAGGACTCTGACAAATCCAGTCTTCTGCAGCCCAAAGGATGCAGACAATCTTCTTCATGCTAACCAACTACAGTCTTTTAGGATATAATTACTAAAATTGGCAGGTTTTGTTGACTTTTTCTGAGTAGTGAGGACATCCACAGATTTGAAGATGCTTTATGGTGGCCCAATATTATTTATCTTGTATGTTAAGTCTGTCTCTTTTGAACTCTTATACTAAGCTGTCCAGGTATCACACAGAAGCACATCAATGATGTAAGTAGAGTGATGTCCATTTTTTTTTTTTTAATGAGAAATGAGTCATTAATTTGCCAGTAAATACTTGGAAAAGAAAAATTAAATTCATCAAATTAAAAAAGTTAGGCAGAACATGTTCTGGGAGTCTTAAATCTGAGTTCCAGCTGTCATTCTTTTGGGCAAAACAACCCTGCTTTCCTGCTTCAGCTCAGAGAGCACAAGACATCCAGACACAAGGACAGTGCAAATAACTGCTGCTACCTTTGTGTTTACCCAGGTATAGAAGATTACCTTACACGGTCTGTGGGAATGAAGAGAGGAATCTCACATGTTTCAACTATGGCAACTGCACCGACCTTGGTGGCGAGCTGACCTGCGTGTGCCTGCCGGGGTTTGTGGGAGAACGGTGAGAGCCTTTGTCCTGCCCTTCTTTGGGGAGCACCTCTTCCAAAAGCTGTGCCAAAAGAGTCCAGAGGGTAACAGAAATACAGACAAAGCTGCTGTTCAAGTGCAGCAGTTCCTTGCTAGACTGACTCTGAGGGTCTGAAGTATTGCAGTTTTAGACTAACATCACAAATTAATGCAGCAATGTTCAGTGCACTGCAGCCCCAGTAATCCAGCCCAAGATATTATTTCTTAAACAGCTCTGCACACTTGCTTCTCTGTGCCTTTTATTTTTGCTTTCATGCCGAATTTTCCTATGACAAGTTAGAATGTTGCCTTTCCATAGGTGGGGACGCAAACACACATATGCTGCTCAAATACATAAACCTGTACATGCTCTGGCACATGAATACACAAAGCTGTTCCATTTTCACATGTCTGTGCTGTGATTATACAATCTGTTCTATCACAGGGATGGTAAGAGGTGGCATACCTGGTGGCATGGTGTACCACGCTCTCTTACTGAATGCTGAAGTGTCAAAACAGAATGATTACTTTCAGAAGAGATTAAGGAATACTTTGTACATGTTATTGTGTAGCCTGGAACAGAGGGACCTTCCTCGCAGTGAAATTTGTGTCTTGTAGCACAATTCACACTTTATACTGGTCTTCAAAGAGCTCTGGAGCAGGGAGGGCTGAGAGCCTCAGGTCATCAGGTGCTGCAGAAACCTAGGAAGGCATTGTCCCAGTCATAGCCTGAACAGGTAAGGGCATTTTGGATAGAGAGACAGGAAAAACTGTACAAACTCCAGATGAAACTAGCATTATGTCAGAGTATAATATCCAACAGTTCAACAGGACCAAGCTGTAACACAGAGAAGTTTCCAACAAAAGGTTTTCATTCTCTCAAAAACTTATGAGCCCACTGATTTTGTGGAAAGAGTACAGTAGGCTATAAAAGACATGAAATGAAGATTTCCACCCACTCAATGCACAGTGTAGTTGGCAGACACACTTGAATTGCACTGTTAACAGCCAGGTCGCCTGTGTACCACCTCACCTTGTTCAACAACGGGGAAAGGATTCAATAAAATAAAATTTTAAGAAGTAAAAGCATATTCATAGCCACTTCTGCACTGTGTGTATTTCTTGGGACTTCAAGGTAGCAGGAAAGCACTTTTTCCTTCTCCCTTCCCCTGCCAGCCTACTTGCTAACTGCAGCTTTGGGAGTGAGCCTTCCTTCCATCCATCCCACTGGCTGGCAATAATCTCTCTTTTATGGTTCCCAGGGTTCTCATATTGAGCAGCAGCCCTGTGCCCAGAGAGCTGCACCGTAACTGCCTGTGGCACTTCTTCTCCAGGCTCTAAAATGGCCCATTTGGCCTCTGTTCCTCCAGGCTGCCAAACCATAAACCAGCACTACTTCTGTGCCTGGAGGTCTCACTAGATCAAATAAGAACATTTAATCCCTTCTTTTTTCTTTTCAGAACAAATTCAAATATATCTGTTAGTAAGAAAATTAAAACCAAATCTCTTTGTGTATTTATGTATTAGACTGATAAAGCAGGCATTTTACTTTAAGACAAAATTTCAGCCATCAGACAGACACTGGTGCATATAGAGTATATATGCATATATACAGTATAGAGAAATTCTATGCCAATCAATTGACTTGGGATCACATAAAAAAAAGCCCAATGAACTTAATAGCAGGTGGAAAGGGAAATGTGTAAAGATTTTAATCTCCATAAAAGAGGATAGAGATCTCTCTCAAAAACCAATTTGTAATTTAATTCAGGCTGGAACTTCCAAAATTACATAAAGAGACGCAGGTTTTTAAGTGTTCCTGAAACTCAGTTGGATTCAGGCACCTGATTCCCTGGAAGATTTGAGAGAATGTTGGCTTTTTTAAAATTTGCATAGGTAATTTCATAGCTATACAATTTTTATAGATTAGATAAATAACTTAGCTCTTTGAAGCATATGAATATAATTTATCATTTAAGGTAGCTATTGAAAGAAGTTTAGATTAATAGAGTAAAAGTGTTTAATATAAAAAATGCTTCTCTCTGATGTAAGATTAAAATGTTATTGCTTGGTTATGAATAGGATTGAACAAAGAAATTCCTTATAATTCAGAGAGAATTTCTCACATTCTTCTCCAAGTATAAAACTGCATTTTTACCTGGAAAAAATAGGATTAACTGTTAGCATTATTTTAAAAAAGGGAGCAGGGAATTAAAAGGGAACATTGTCAGAGCAGAAAATCACCAAATCAGTAGTTCTCAGACAATCTTACACATGCCTCATTATCCTTCCATTGGCTGCTTTGAGGAATTATAACTCACATTTTCTGTATCACCAGAATTAGCTCAAAAACATTTAATGATGCATATTAAGGCTTATGAAACACATCCTGCACCATTCTTACCTTTTTCGGGGCCTGTCTCAGACAGACTGGATAGGAAATGGTACTAGGATCTATTGGCATTCCAAATTGAGGAGGGGAAAATAAAAAAAAGGCCAAAAACCCCCCAAAAAGCAGCTGAGTATTTCCAGGAACACTCAGCTGGGGAAAACACACGTTTGTTTGACTTATACCCAGATTACTGAGAAGGAAACTGTGCCCTCAGCTTCCTGGAACAACGAAAAGGACAAGCAAGCTTGCACCAGAATTGGCTCTGAAATCATACAAGAGTTTGCACTGCACCTTGCTAAGCACCATTAACCATGAAGTGCTTTGCAGAGATGAAATTACCTGCTTAACTATCTGTGTTTGAAAATCATACAGGAAATTCGGGATTTGAGTGGTGCTAATCATCAGTTAGTTAATAAACCATAAACACGTGTGGAAATATGCTCCAGAGCATCTTCCTCTCCCTCCCCCCACAAACCTTCTGAATGAAAACTGTGCCTGTTTGGCACATTTGATGCCCAGTTTCAGAGGCTGACTGTTTGCAGTCTTTCCTGCAGGTGTGAGAAGGACATTGATGAGTGCAGCTCTGACCCGTGTCTGAATGGGGGCCTCTGCCAGAATCTCCTCAACAAGTTCCACTGCCTGTGCGACGTGAACTTTGCTGGCGACCGCTGTGAGATCGATGTAAGCGACCTCTCCTTTTTTGTCTCTTTGCTCTTGTGGCAGAATCTCTTTCAGCTTCTCTCCTATCTCATTCTACGAATGGATGACGAGCCAGCAGTCGAGTGGGGTGATCAGGAAGACTATTGAGCAGTCTTTAAACTCTCGTTTTACTGCAGCAGAAGATGCCTTGACTAACCAGCTTAGCAAAGCAGTACAAATATTAGAGTTTTAAAACTTGTTTTATATTTCTTTGAATGGTTTTTCTATGAATCGCTTCAGATCTGGTTTAGTTAATCGTTAATTGATTTAGTTTTAGAGCAAATGCTAACAGGTGTTAAAGAGTTCACCCCACCTTCACCAAAGTATTTCACCACATGGACACTGCCAGTGAGTGACAGTGGGACAACTAACAGTTGTTAAGACAATTGTCACATTTACTGAGGGTGGCATTCAAACCCTACTGCAATGACTGGCAAAAACTCACTGCCTTCAATAATTCTAATCTTAAATTAAATCTTCCAGGTGGTCACTATCTTTACATCACAGACCATGTTTATTGCTGTTCCTTTGCCAGTTAGGCCTCACACCTGTGAAATCATGCAGGATATTTTTGGATAATTAGGTAATGGTTTGGATTAGCAATTGACAACATGCTGAGGAGGCTCCCACATCCATTTGAATTAGTGTCAATCCTGCACTGATATCACTAATCCTGATCCTCTGCTCCAGTAGCCTCTACATCTCCAATGTACTATATTGAGATAAAATACAGCCATCTTAATCCTTACCCACATTTCCCCTTTCAAGAAAGGCCCAGTAAGTATCTCCGACTTGAATATCACAGATTTATTGTTTGTTTAAAGATTTCTATAAATATAAGTCAATCTGTTTTATTTATTAGTAGGTCAGTGTCATCAGACAAAAAAAAGATGGGATTGTTCCTTTTTAAGAAGAAAGCAAGGTAATCGGGTTGGTCTTCCATGGATTCTTAAAAGAATGAAAAAAAGGGACCTGAAAATTATGAGCACCAGGAGATTTAACAAAAATATTATAGCAAAGTATCTTCGTAGTTGCCTTTGAGAGTGCAGACAACTGAAATACATTGTTAAATACTAAACATTTCTACAAAGTGAGGAGTTTTGAGGGTTTTTTTAACCATTCTTTTAAGACAAAAACCCCATTTATGAATGGTGAAATAATTTATTTGGACATTCATTATTACATTTGCATAGATTCTTTATCCCTTTTAGTAATTTTAATAGTGTCCTTGAGAGAGGATTCTAAAGAACAAGTGTGTATAGGGTGGTGTTTTGTTATTCAGCTATATGGCAGGTAGCAGAGTTATAGGGAAGACTAACACCAGACTGGGTGGTTTTCTGACTCCAGAGGGAACAATTGATCTTTTGGATAAGTCCTTGAAATCATTGATATCAAGTTTCCCCCACTTCAGACCCTGTTTCTCCTCTGTAACTCGCTGCGTGTTGGACCTGGTGCATCCAGGGAAAGCAAATCCCCCTTTTAAATCTCCAGTGACATTAGGACACCCTGAAATGTGTCTAAGTGAGCTGTTAAGGTTTCTGTTTTGCCACAGCAGGATATGGATCAGACAGTGGATCAAGACTATTTTTTATTTTCCACCTTTCATAAACACCCCCAAGTCTGTTATTTTTCTGAGTACAATTCAGAGCACAAATGCAGCAGCATTTGTGCTGTTAAAAACCCTACTCGTATTTCAGGGGGCAGGAAAAAAACCAAACAAACTTTTGTACATTTGTCAAAAAAATTATGATTCATCCCTGTCACATATTCCTGTTCCTAGCATCTGCCTTAGTATGAAAATTAAGCACAGTGTATTTACCTATGAGAACTGTACACAAGGATAATTTCTTTGCTGGCTTTATCATATCTGAAAAGTGATTAGGGAAATTTTTTTGTTAAACTCTTACTTAAAATAATTACAAATGATTTTAATATATATATTTAACAAAAAAATCCTTTTCTCTTTGTAAGCAACCGATAAACACTAGATGGGAATGCACTGGAAATAAAATTAATGCAGCAGTGTCAGAAACAAAACTATATATACGATCAGATATAGGTTTAGTTATCTTACTGGCAGCCACATCTAATACTGGGAATTACAGAACACAGGCAAAGAGAAAAGAACAAAGCCAGACTGCATTTTGGATTTTTTAATTCCAGTGAAAATACAGTTTTGGAAAATAGCTTTCATGTGGGGAAATTTAAAATAATAACATCTTATGTTGGGAATTTCATTCCAAACTGTAGCTTTCATTTATTCGTAGTTAAAAACATTACTCAATTCAGTATTATTGAAATGAAAAATGAAAAATTAATCATAAATAACTTGCAATAAAAAACTATCCTATTTCAGAATGTTATCTAAAGACAAAGAAATAAGAAATTTTAAAAATTCAAATGAAAAAAGTGCTGCTACTAACCAAAGTTGTTCAAACCATTTTTTTTTCTTAAATAACTATAATTAAGAAAATAATGAAGTCTGGTTTGGTTTTATTTTCTCACTGGCTTGAGTTCAGTTTCCACAAAGTAAATTGAACTATTATGTACTTTATAGAATATGCAGGACACATACACTACAGGACACACTACATTAAGCAAAAATTTCATCATGGTCTTAAATGTTGAAAAAAGGTAGGAAGCAATAAATGTAATAAAAGTATATCTGACATTAGACCTAAATCCAAAATGGGAAAACAAAAAGAATCAACTTGTATAGAGACTCCAATACTCTTTCTATTCAATACTAGACACTTGATATAAGTGTTTATGCAATATTAAACACAGGTATTATATCAATTTACAGCAATATGCAAGTTATTAATCTAAACTCTGTTAGCAGGGCATCAGTTCACTCTTTCTTTTACTGAAAACACTCCCCTGTAACTGAATTCTTTCCTTCCTCTAATGCCTTGTCATCATGAAACATCCCCTGGCCTCAGAAATGCTGCTCTCTTCCTCTTTGTACTTCTGTATCCTCAACTGCATTGTGCACATGTACATAAATTTCCTACCTTTATACACGAAATAAACCTTCTGCCTTTGTCTCTTTTGTTCTGCTCCTCATTTCCTGCTAATGGCTCTGTTCATTTGCTTTCAGTGTGCCATGTTTTCTGAACACTTCACAGGAACACCACACACCAACCAAGGTTGCTCCATCCCAGAGTTTTCCAGGAGTGCTGGAAGGGCAGGGTCAGGCAGGTGCTTCCCACTGAAGCTGTTCAGCCACTCCAACTGCCCCAGCTGCAGTCCTGCAGACTTGATAGTTCTAGTTTTAAAACTCAGAAAATAAATAAACAAATGCCAGATTGAGTTAAATAATTTTCTGTATTTTTTAAGAGACGCAGGTGTCAGACAAATAAAGGGAAACAGGTATAGAAGCAAACATGAAAAAATAGCTGGATGAATAATGACACTGAGTACTAATCTTTTTGTAAAAACATCAAATTGCTAAGATTTTTTCGAATTCAAGGGGCTGAAAAGACCCTTATTCATGTTTAATATTAAGATACAATAGCAAGATCTTAATATATCTGCAGTGTTGCAATTGTTCTTCAAATCTTTTGATAGTTGATTTTTTTTTTTAAATTACGAACACAAACTCCCTGCCAAGTTCATGCTTTTGTGGAAAATCAGTATTTATAAAAAAAAGAAATATCAAAACACACTTCTACTAATTTGGGCATTGAGAAGAGGTTGGGAAATCATCACCTCAGTGTACTCAGAATTAGAGGAGGGATGCAAGACATGCAAATGAAAGAAAGCCAAAAAGCAAGGTTTTGGAGGTGTGGCTTGTGATACTTCATGTTGGTAATATCGAAGTGTTTTTCAGATGCCAGTGACTGTCCTTCAG
Source organism: Trochalopteron elliotii (assembly GCA_024734555.1). Lineage (NCBI taxonomy): Eukaryota > Metazoa > Chordata > Aves > Passeriformes > Leiothrichidae > Trochalopteron > Trochalopteron elliotii. The sequence goes on along the minus strand of JANPWX010000594.1, from coordinate 214,250 downwards.
AAAGCTGGGTAATGAGAAGTAACAGCGTTTGGGCTTGAGGCAGAATTAGGGTTTCTGAAAAGAGAGGGAAGACAGCAGTGATGGATACAATGGAAGGGAGAGCAAAGGGATTTGCATCAGCTGTGGGATGAATGAAAGCATGTTCTTCAGTGTGTCTGGAAAACGCACGAGGGGTATTTCACTGAGGAGGTGTCTACAGAGAATGGCTGATTGTCTTTACTGACCACTGTTCTTATTTCTGGCCCCAAAAAACCAAGCTCTGACTGAGCCCTCTCTGCAGCAATATCTTATGACAATTTTAACTACAAAGAGCCCATGTGTTTGTGAATTTGAAAATATCCTTGATGTATGCTTATTTAGATTCTCTTACTCCCAGATTACTGAGGAAACTAGATCCAATAATCATTTACTCACTGCACGTGACTACAGTACATTGGTGAACCTAAAAATAGGAAAAAATCTGCTTCAAACTAACAGTGATGAAATAAGATTTCATTCTTTCTTTGCAAACATTTTTTTTCTGTCCTGACAGCCAAAAGTTCAGCCAAGAGGGCATTTTACTTGTTTCTATTAACTTTCAGCACTTGAACTTACATATTTATATCTCGAGTTAGTGATTCTCTCTAAAAACAATGAAACTCTTGTTTGCAATAAATTATTCAAAATTTCTACTTCAAAACCCACAAGGCCTGGTTCTAGGAACTATAATCCTAAAAAGGCAATGAAATAAAAGCTGCAGCAAATCTTCTGTGTTAGTGAGATTACTATTAGTTGAAATGGATCTCCAGGGAGTAAAGACAAAAGCCAGGGCTGGGCTGTTCATTTTACTTCGTGTTTCAGGAGTGCCCTGAGCCCCATTAGACTGGGAGCACATCCTGGCAGAGCTGTGTCCTGCTGGTGCTGGCAAAAGGCAGCGCCTAGCAAAAGCTCCAGCTGAGCTTTGAAATTGTTCCTTGAACATTGTCACCAGCAGCACCTTTGGGACAGCACTCCCTCACAAAACACACCCCCTCTCCTATTGCATGTGTGAATATACATGAGACTTGAAAGTGGAGGTGGATTTCATGTCCCAGAATTAAAGTTCTCCTTGGTTCACAGAGCTGCTGCCATATGCTGCACCACTGCTGCTTCCACACTCTTTTCCAGCTGGTATCATTCCATCCTCCTGGGCACAAGGACAAGCATCATGCACTGGAGGTTATGATTCACACTTAATGTCATTAAAATACACTGATAAGCATGTTGGATATGTTCAATATTGAATCTACATTCAATAAAACTCTCTCAGGCTTCCATAGCACAGACACAGGGAATTTTGATTGACTCTGCTCTACACTGATTAGCTAATGTATTCATTAACTGGAAGGGTTAGTAATATGAACGTAGCAAATGATACTTAATTACAATAATTAATGCCTGGTGATTCATGAATAATGCATTCCATAGCTATTTACATATTCATACTTATGAGGATATTAATGGATAATTATCATTTGACTAAAAGACAGGGACATCAGGAATGTAACAACCAGACTGTTTTCCCCCAATCTCACTGTGGCTTTACCTGCGTGCCTTGCTCTTGGGCACCTCTGAATTGTACTTTATACACAGAAATATCAACAGTGTTTTGTTAAGGCCTATAGAGTGATCTAATGGCAATTACAGCCCATGCAAGTTAAGTTTCCACTCTGCACCAGTTCTAAGCCAGTACTCCCATTGGTTTCTGTCTTGAGATTGCAAAACTTTGAAAGCACTTTGTTCTCTTCACCATCAGTATAGGTTTGCTCTTGTCCTGAATTTATGCTCTTTCATACTGAAGATGGTTAGGACACTTTCATACTTTAGAATTTCTTGATTTGTGAGATTAGGGTAGAAATATTGGAAAAAATAGGAAAATTGGAAAATTAGGGTAGCTATATTGGAAGCACCTTCAAACTGAAAAATTCTACCCTAGATATCTGGTATTTCTGCTCCTATACACATATTTCAACCTCCATATAAGCAGATACATTGCTAGACTTCCCAAGAGAAGACCTTGAGAACAATAGAGGAACAAAAATAAACCACAAAATTTAAAAAAATAATTAAAGTTCTTATTAAAATACATTTTAAGGCAATATGGTAATTTTCATTCTTAGCCTAAGATTGAATGCCCAGTGTTGACAACATTCAGACAGTGATTTTCAGCTGCCAGCCTCAGGAGTGTGGCAGAATGAACAAGTACAGCTGGGTAAGTCCAATGAACCTGAAAAGTCCTGCCAGCCTCAGTTTCAGACAGGCCACTCACCTGCTGCTCATCCACAGCATGAGCTGAGGAGCTGTGGGTGCCCCAGGTCAATGAAAGGCTGATTGCAGCTGTCACAGCCTTCAGGGAGGGAGCAGAGGGTCTCCCCCAGCTGGGGGTCAGCTCCAGGCTCTCCTTGGATGTGTCAGGAACAGCCAGGGCTCCAGGCAGCAAGGTCAGGACAAGCTCCTGGGGAGCATCAGGCTGCTGTCTTAATGAGGAGCACGTTTGTACCTGCTGTGACTTCTGTCTTCTCCAGAGCTCTTGCAGCCTGTTGAAAAAGACCAGTACGGACAGTGTAACGTTTTCAAAATGACACCATTCTCTGAAGTGCCCTGTCCTGTTTCCACTGCCTCAAATGATAGAACCTCAGGAAATCAGAGGGGTTTGAAACCACTCACTGGCATGTTCTAACATCACACTGAACCCAGCAGTGCTTGAGGGCCAGTGGAGAGAGGACTGAATCCCTGTTCACAACTGATGGCCTCAGCTTGCAGCACCCACGGTGCCATGGTGTTCCTGCTGGCACTCCTGCCCAAGCATGGAGCAAGCCCTGGCTCAGCAGAACCATCAGTGGGCAGAGGCCAGCTCTCACCTAGGCAGGGAGCAGGCTGTGGGGAGGAAATAAACACTCTGGGCTATGTAACTTACATCCTGCAAGGCTGCTTCTGGAAGCATAAAGGGCATTTCCTTCTGATTTACTCTCTGTAGTACCTTACTAGGTTTGTGAAAACCCTCATCAGGGCAACTGTACAGCACAGGTAAACATGTTACAGTCTGATGGTAGGCTATTGAAATAAGATTATTTCAACGACTGAAGTAAATTTTTACTTTTATTAGCCTGGCAGAATGAGGGTAACTGAGCTGGGAAAAAGCTGGAGTTTATTTGTTTTCACATCATTTGTGTGGTTGCAGATCACCCACCATGGCAGAATCATTACCATTGATGGTAGGAGCCAGAGAGGGCTCAGCTTTATTCCAGTGCCAGGTCAAATGTGGGATAAGAAGAAACATCTTTAGATTTATAAAATGAGCAGCTCTGCTTTGGAAGTCATTGTAAATGTCACAATGCCATTTTTGCAGTTGTTTTTCAGAGCAGAACAACGCCTTAATACCCTTTGCTATTTTGTATTAGTCTGCATTCAAAACACAGGATTTAACTAAAACTTCTAAAAGGATATTGCATGAAACACATTTAATGTGTGTCACAACATAAGGTACAAAAACATCAGGATGCAAAGACAATAAGGTTATCTAATGTGTCCTTGCTGGGAAAGACAGGAAAGCTCTTCACAAGGCCAGGATTACTGCATGCATCAGTGAAAAGCAGTTGAATATTTAATGTGCATGGTAAATATAAGCAGAAAAGGGAGCTCAGATGACATATGACAGCATAACACTCTGCAGTACAGCAATGAGCTCCAGCACGGTGTTCACATCACACTTCAGTATTCAGAGTAACACGTTCTGTCTGTACACCACCCTTCCTGTTGCAATGGCATTGTCTTCCCTATTCTCACCTTCTGATGTTTTCCCTGTGGACCCACATCCACATCACATGGGTATTTACTTCAGTCATTTCTCACTTTGTAACACATTCATGCACTCGGTGCTTGCATTGTTCAGATACTAAAATTTATGTCTTTTTTTTTCTTATATTCTTCATGAGACCTAATGTTCTCTACTATTTTTCACTTCTTGATATGAAACTCCATTCCTAATAACATCTGAAAAAATTACACACTTAGTAGGCTTATGGAATATTACTCCACTGAAAAGGAATAAAAAATAATTCCTGTTCCTGAGAATCTGAAAAATATTTTGGTTTCAAATGATCAAGAACATTTATTTATTTTGATACAGAGAACCATTTAAATGAGCTTGTTACACAAATATCTGAGCATTCTACCAATCTAAATGTGCATCAAGCACAACAGTCCCTAAATTTATTCAAATCATATTTGGTAGAACAAATTACTCAGTTTTCCAAAAAAAATAAGAGCACTGAAGCAAAAAATGTGATACCACTCTAATTAAAAGGACAAGGAAATCAAGGAAATATTTGTAATTTTTTAGAGTGAACAGATTTTGCACCAGTGGAGACAGCTTTGATTTTTGGTGGTCCCTGTGAAATGATAGAGTGGGGATTCTGGGGATTCTCAAACATATCAATACTTCAGTGTCTAATTTATCCATTACAGAAATAAATGGAAATATTTCTCTTTCTGTCTGGGGAAGCACTGGTAACATCACAAGTTATCTTCTTCTTATCTCCAAAGGGACAGGACCCTCTGTTCCCTCTTCTCCAAGCAGTAACCATTTGTGGATGAATTAAAGGTGCAGTTGCTTCCCCTGTCACCTTGTGACAGAAGCTTTTCTCCCCTGTTGACTTTGTATCAGTTATGCAGGAACAGGATGCATAGTGTGAACACAGCCTGCCTGACACCTGGGAGCTGATAATCTTGGAACACCACCAACAAAAAAACACAACAAAAAACCACAACCAACAAACCAAAAAACCTCCAACAACATAAAACCAAAAGTATACACACAAAAAATCCCAAACACCCAAAAAAACCCCTAACCCAAGCCAAAATAAACTCCAAAGAAAAACCCAAACCTGCTCCCAATTAAAATCAATGACAAACTAGAGACTAAGCTCTGGGAGGGCCTGGCAACACCACCTCTTCTGCAAGGCTAATTTCACTTTGTATTCACCAATGCTAATGTATGTGTCTAGTTTTATCTAGGCTCACTCTAATCCCTCAGTGAAATGGCAGCATAGGCACAGAGTTTATACAGGGATGTCACTGTTGCCTTTTTTTATCCCAAATGCTACCATTTTGTGAATTAATCAGAATATTGCACACGAGAATCAGGCAGGACAGCTGTGTCTCATGGAAAATTGCACTTGGTCCTTTCTTTCTTGTTTCCTCTAATTAAACACAAACCTCATTCAGGCTGAAAGAAAATGCTTGGTTTCCGTACATATGAAAAGGTAACACATCCTTCAGGGTAGACCTAATGCCAGTAGTCAAGGTAGTGTCTTCTGTCACTTTCTGTAGGTTTGGAAGCTATTATCCCACCCAAATTTTCCCCTGTCCTTTCAGTAGGTGGTGCTGTCAGTGGAATCCCAGTGGTAGCTGTTGGTCTGTCTGGGGAATGATTAGTCCCAAAACCCCCTCAGTGCTGCCAGTGTTGCCATTTCTGGAAACCATCAAAAAAGGTGGTTTTGGAGGAGATCCAGAGGAGGAGGCACAAGATTATATTGAGGGAAATGAAATTACACAAATAAGGAAAATCATAAGTAAAATGGATTTGTAAAAGTCAAACAGATGGGGATAGCACTGAACACTTGGGCTGTATCGGAACACAGGAAAAATCACTTCATTAGTTCAAGTGAATGCTTGGGGCACCTCTGTAAGGTGCCCATGTGTTATTATCTTGTTCTTCACTAGGAACTGGACAGAGAGAGAGACACACACACACCACAGTCTACCCCAAGATGCTTTATACACTTCAAAACTACTAAAGCATCGTTGGTAGAACCTGCTGCTAAGCAATAATCTCCATAACAGTGAAGTTCTCTAGATGGAGTAGGCAGGAAAGCTAAAATTCCATTCAGTATCAGCTACCCACTCTGCCTTGGAGGAGCACTCAGGCTGCTCAGACTGCAACTGGCCTGGACCCAGAGACCTGAAGCAACTTATTTCACTCCTGGAAAGTTTTGAGTCAAAAATTCCTAGCTTCTGATAATTTCTTTCCATTCTCTCCCGAAACTACTGATGAAGGAGGAAGCAGAAGCATTCTTCCAGGAGAAAACATTAATGTATGAAACTTCTGCCAAAATAGATATAACTTGCCTGATTTTCTGATTGCTTTGCTAATACATAAGAGTTTGGGAATATTTTAAGGAAGGATGCAAGTATTAATCAGAAGTATTACTGAGAGCCATACAAAAAAAAAAAAAACATTTTGGAAATCACTGATCACATTTTTAGTTGAATTAAATGGCTTATTTGTGGTATGAAAAATATAGATAGCCAGCAAGCAAAGTGTCAGGTCTGTGAGACTTCAGAGTGGAACTTTGACAGAGGATGAACAATCTCCAAACACTGCAACATGACCACAGCCAGGTACTTTAACAAAATGGGTCATCACTGGTGTGAGGCAGTTACTGGTAACAAGGCTGGTGGAGCCAGATCCTTCCAATATCTGAAAATATATAAAACCAAAGCAGGCTTGAATCTCTAACAGTCCCACAGGGCAGGGAGTTGAACCTCAGGAACAGAGGAGTGAGGACTGCACTCAAGGGTATTTGCCTGAGAGGAGTCACTGCCTGGCCATCCTGGGAAAGAGCATCAGTCCCGGTGCTCAGCCAATAAATAACAACAGGTCAGTTGACATGGAAATGTGAGTTTAGTCCAAGTGCAGACTGTAAACCCATAGTAGACACATTTGAGGGATTTATTACCAGTGTAAATGCAATATTGCAATTTCAACAACAGAGAATACCATACTTCATTCCAAAAAAATATGTCATGCAATAAAAACGTCAGATGGCAACAGCTCCATGAAAGACCACCTGCCAGGCCCAAGTTCTCCTGCTCAGGGCTTCCTGCAGCACTGCACCAGCAACTGTACAAACACCCAGCAAGGCAGAGCCTGGAGGGCACAACCTGAGGCAGACCTGCCAGTGCCACTGTGAGGGGCAGTGTTAGAGCTGGGCAGGGCTGCCATGCCCTGGTGTGACTGACAGGAGGAGTTCAGGCAGAGGGAGGAGATTAAATTCAATCACTGTTTCCACCATGGGCTGCCTAACTGCTCATGGGCTAATTGTGTTTCTATTTTATGCCTCAGTTCCCCTCTCTGACCAAAGGCTGCTTTAAAGACATTCTCCAAACTGAAAACTACTGTATAAGAAATGAGACATCAAGGATGGTGCTGAGAAGGAGGAACCACTCAGGCCGCCTGTTCCACAGCAGACACTCTCATATCTGAGACAGGTGGAATCGAAGTTCTATCAGAAATACCCTACAGCTGCAGATAAAGGTGACCTGACCCCATGCACTGCAGAAAATGCTACTGTATAGAGGAGACCTGAGTTAATCATCTGAGTTGAACAGACCTGGCCAGAAGCAGGGTGAGTTGGCCTCAGAGTCAGTATGCCTTACCTTGGAGGACCAGAGGGAAATTCACTGAGTTGAGTCAGCAGATTTCTTTCCTATTTCCAAGAAGTATGATCTTCAAGAAAATCTGAAAGTGTAGATTCTTAAATTCTTCTTAAAAGAAAGACATTGATAGGGTTGCCATTCCTTCCCAGCGTATCAGGGTAAAAGTCTCTAATCTGAAGTACAATGTATTTTCTGTTAGTTATCTTTAGGTGGCAGTAAGGTAAAAGCATGGAGTAGAAAGTTAAAAAGAAATTTCTACTGCATTTTCAGAGACCTTTCTCTCATGTGCTGTGTTGGCTACAACACAGAAAGAGACTTTCTAAAACATTTGCATCTTCAGCAGATACCCAAAAAGCAATTATCAGAGTTGGCTTCATCCAGTTCACATTCAGATGCAAACCTGTTGAATGCCAGCAATATTAATACAATGATATTAATACAGTGATACAATGATAGATCCTATGTTAGGTATGCAGCACTTGATCCAAGAATATCTGAGGACAGCGGTGAGATTCAGAGGTAGACACACACACAATTCTATCAACAAGACAAAAGCACACTTAAAAAAAAAAGATAAATAACTCTGCTAACAAATAAAAGGTCTAAATCAAGTCTGAATAATTATTAATATAGCAGGTTTTAGACCTTTTTTCGTTTACACGTTACCTACAGACACCTCTTCCAAAGTCTCTCCTGAAGTCTATCCTAAACCATAATGATTTTTGTCATCTCAAATCAACTTTCTACTAGGAAAAAAAAAAGCAGCCAGTAGGATAAAAACACACTGAAAGTTTTTATCAAGGAATATAATTAGTGAAGTAACGTGACAGTGTCACGTCACGTGCTAAGGCAAGTATTATGTAGCCAATAAAGGTCTATCTTATACTATTAATATTTACAGTTGGAAGCAGGAGATGGCTGCAACTGAAGTGCTGCTCCCAGCAAAGGCTCGCTGCTGACTCGATACCTTGCTGTCTGACAGTGTGAAACAGTCACAGCACTCCTTACTTCAACACCACTTGACAGCATCCTATTAATGCTAGGTAGCAACACATGGCTGGTTTGCAGGAGCTCAGCACCAAGAACAGAGAAGAATTTTGTGGAACAGTTTTGAGATCATTGGCTTCACTTATTAGCAGAGAAGTAGGGATGGAAAAGTGTCTGGCAGTTACACAATTGGACAGGGATTCTAACAGCCTGTGCTATGCCTTACACAACTGACCCACCTGTTTATTGTGCATCACTGGACAGAGCAGTTTCTCATTCCCACAGAAAGCAGGCAGAGGCAGGGCTCTCAATTGCAGCACAGGTTGCACCTGCACAAGAGGACCAGGACCTGGGGGCAAGAGGACCAGAGCCTGCTACCCATGGTCACAGGCAGGGACCACAGTCCACAGGAGGGGCTGCACCCTTTGTGATGCTGGACTTTGATGGGTCCTTGGGGCTGTTCTCAAAGACATGACTACAGAAATAAAAGAACACCTACCACTAACATTACTGATTAAGAAAGAGATCTTTGACTTCAACTGTTGTATGCTGAAAAGTGGAGTTTTGACCAATTCCACATTGTGCACAAATCAGATTGTGCAACTCCATTAAAGTTAATTGAGACTGATAATTTCTAATACAGGCAAATCATGTCTGGTGAAAACAATGTGCAAGGAAACATGTTAGTGAGGAGAAACAAAAAGCAGGTATTCACTCAGACAGTACTTCCACATTGCAAATACCTCAGCAAAATCTCTCTTGGGTTGTTTTGTTTGTTTGTTTTTACCTGTACAGAAGAGATTGGAATCTAGAATGACAGATCAATGTACATGGAAAAAATCAGAAAAGCAGAGGTTTGCAGTAGGAATGGTTTCGTTGCTTCTTTGACTTAGCTATTGATAGCCTACATTACAAATGTTGATAGCCTACAAATCCCTCTTCAGGTGCCATTTCTGCTGTGGCAGATACAGGGATCAGAAAACTCAACCTGGCCACATGCAGGGAAAAACAGAAACTCTGTGTTTTCAGTGATAGTCTTGAGTTTAAATTCCCCCATTTCTTCCTGCAAGATGCTTGCCTGATAAGGTTTTTATCCACCACCAAGATGTGCTTATACAGAATCTGCTGTCTCAAAGCTGCAAAGCAGTTATGCCCTGTGAAGAAACACCACCTGATACACTGTGCTGGCAGCCATGCACAAAAATAATTCTGTATGATGCCCCAAAGCATTTCCCAAACTGGAAAAGGATGTTGCACCCCAGAGACTGACACCTTTACTAAAACATTTGTCTAGTCTGTGATATAGCAACTATGGGACAAACTTCTCCTCAGCATGGTTTGCCTGGATTTGCACCAGCTATAGATTTTCCCTCTTATCCTTTCAGATTGCAACAGATGGTGAAGTTCCTACACCAGAGGCTGTCGATAGAATTTTAAAAGGCATCTCATAACAACACATTGGAGCTGCACATTTAATCTGTGCTGCACCACTCAGATGATCTTAAAAAGAGCTGGAGCACTTACAAAATTAGCACTGGCAGTTGCTGCAGAAGCACTATCAAGGAGACTTCTCAAAGCCCACAGCCTAATGAGAGCTGCCCTCCCAAACTGCCACCCAAATCACTTCTCTCTGTGCAACCAACACTCTGCTGCCTGAAAGGCATTCAACAGTCTGTGAGATACTGATCCAGCAAAACATCTGATGCAGATTTTAAGGGGCTGCTTATGTATTCTGGCTCTTTTGGGTCCATGGCTGAGCTCAGGCATGGTACAGTGGCCAAAACCAGGACTATTGTTCCTTCTGCCTAAAACAGACCATCCCAGATGTACCAAACTCCTCTGTTTTCATGTCTGGACTGCTTGCATTAAACAGTTAATATAAACCAGATATCAATACTACAAGTAGTTAAAGAAATTACAGTTAGTGTAGGTAGCCTTGTTCTTTAAAGGTTAATTCCTAAAAGGGAGCCTTCCAAGCTGGAAAAGCTTCTTGGCCAAAAGGCTAATACTGCCAATAGGAGGCCACCTGAGCCACACATTGCAGCACTGAGGAGGGGGCAAATTGTTCTGGTTTAAACACAGAACTGTTTAAAGTGATCTGGGAATGGTCCTGCAGCCAGTGTGGGGAGGAGCAGGTCTGGGTAAGCTGATCTGACTGGGAGATCAAGACTAATGTGAACAACACCCTTTGTTTCACTGAAGTCTGCTTTACAGCTTAGTTACAACGCTTCACAGAGCTCTGTCTCCAATCTCCAATTTCTTGCTCTGCTATAATTAGAACAAACTTCCTCATTAACTTCTGTAGTGTCACAACAGTGCAACTTCACGGGCCAGGAGGGAGGCTGTCAGAATTTCTTAATGAGGTGCTTTCTTCGCAAGCCCAGCTAAATCCTAGACTTCAATCATCTCCATCTTCTTCATTTTCTCACAGACTGCCACAGACGTAATTCTTCCACCATAGTAAAGATTGCATTTTTCTGATCTATAACTGGTCAAGCCAGATGACCAATTTATCATTATAGCAGCTAACATGAATTCTCTCTATGCTTTTTCCTTGATTTCAAGAACTGTCAGAAAACTAAAAGTTGACATTTTTCAGGAAGGAATCAATTAAAACTGTCAGGTGTCAACTAAGACAAACTATTCAATCTACATTATATAAAAAACATACTATAAAGAGGTTACAGTGAACATAATTTCTTCAGAAACATTTCAAGAAAATATTCAGACAGCAACACCCACAAGAGAACAACAACAACAACAAAAAAATCTAAAAGATCACCTAAAATCTTTCTTCTTCAAGATGAACTGCCTAAGTACTGTGGATATTCTGCATGCATCAGAATCAGTCACCTGAGTTTTTTCTTCAGCAATATCCATAGGGGCAGGTACAGGACTCAGAGTCTCATTCAGGCCCTGCAGGCAGTGGGATTGTCTTTTCCTGCACCTATAAGGAAAATAACTCAGAGGGTGATGGCAGCAACAGCAATGCTGGAAATTCGAGATGATCTACAGTTCTTGATGAAATTCAGAGGTATTTTCAGAGGGATACAGAGGGAGGTGAGGGACAACAGGATAGCCTCCTCCCAGTGCACATGGGGTCAGTGGGAGAAGTTCCTAAGATGTGGAGAAAAAAGCAGTGATGCTACCTTGGGGTGTTGTCTTGCATACAGAAGGCACCAGAGGCAATTTGTGGCACCTGCAGGTCCCCCTGAACTGGAGCTCTGGGCTGGCTGACTGCAGGGGGAAGCAGCCACACCTTCAGGCCACTGAGATCTTCTCCAGATGCTCAAGGCTCCACAGCTGAATCTGGTCTACAAACTGTCCCTTTTCTTACTCATAAAGGAAGCCAAACTAGAGAAAAGCCCTGCAGCAGTCTTCCTAGGTCTGTTTTAAACTCTTGCTATCTGCTTCTCAATCTGAGAGAATTCAAACACTTTTCTCACCAAACAATCCTGAAACCTGTTAGGCACCAGGTTTACAGTACAGCAAAGGCTGCACCTTTCAGGAATCACTTCAGGGGACAAGAGGAATATCTATAAAATGCAACTGCCATTTTTGAAGCCCACAAGATGAACTGAAGAGTGCGCAGAAGGAAAAGTAGTTGCTAGGCTCACTGATAATAAACAGTGGAAAGTTAGCTGAAGTGCACTAAGTGCTGCTTCCTTTGTTGCCACAGGTACCAAAGCAGCAAGGAGTAAACTATTCAAGGACCTGAAAAATAACTGTGTATAGACACACTCAAAGATCAGTGCCCACATGGTCAACAGCATGAAGCAGGAAACCAGGATGAACCATTAAAGGATAAAGCAGTTAAAGAAAATAGGTGATGTTTATAAAATCTTAAAAATAGTTTGCCTTTTCCAGTGGCCTGTGCAGTGTTTGGCTTGACCTGAATCTGTGCTCCTTAAATGAGTCCCAGACAGATGATGATGATGATAATGATGATTACTATTCCTAGTTGAACTCAACAGCCCAACAGCTCTTGGGACTTGGTGGTTGGTGTTAAGCACAAACAGGGCAGCTATATTTTGCAGATGATGTGAGGGAGAGCAATAGTTCAGAGTATGCTAAGGTGAAAAAAGGAAATCACAGAAAAAGGGACTTCATGTGCCACTCATTTAATGTACTTTTCTTAGAACAAAGCCAATCTATAAATTTATGGCCACTTTATTGCCGTTGAAAATAAGCTGTAGCCTCACAGGCTGGGGTTATCAAAGCATCTCATGATAGCACATTTGTGAGTGCCTGACTGGATTTCTCCTTGAACTACACAAATTACTAGATTTCTCCTTGAACTACACAAATTCTTATTTTAATTCAGCCTGTAAGAGAAAAAAGTTCCAATAAGATGGCTGTAAATCCTCTATGAAATAAACTCAGCATATCGATGGGCCTTTTAATCAAGTAAATGGCTTTTCTCTGGCTGCTCACTGTTATCCCTATATGCCCCCGAACCGTTTAAAGTAATTCTGACATGGATTAGGACTACTCAAGCCAATCGTTACCACAGCAAATGGTTTTGATTTGGAGGCAGTAAATCTGGATGTTCTTACTGGGAATGAATTGATAACCTTGTGTGTGGTGTCAGGACTCAGGATCCAGAGACTTGGCCGGCAAAAGCTCTAGTGCACACGAGCAGCTGCAGAATTCCCAGACAGCCCCACAGGAGGCAGGGAAGGGAAGAGAAGTCTCCAGGGTTTGTCAGTCTCTGTGTTTTAAAGCCTGCATTGATGTCTCTGTCTGGAGATGCCTCCAGAACCAGGCACATCCTGAGTGAGTGCTGAAATTAAGGTGGGTCAATCCTTTGTGCCTAGGCACAGAGGCAGCTCCTGCCTGCAGAGCACATCACAGCTCCCACAGCCCACAGACCCCTCCAGAGCACATCACAGCTCCCACAGCCCACAGACCCCTCCAGAGGACACACACAGCTCCCAC